>JBBPBT010000850.1:20885356-20910172 GCA_037974875.1 Cicer bijugum | reverse complement strand
AAGCTCAATAAAGATATGATATAAATTATATATAAATGACAAAATTACTCATGTCATTAATCATACACATTTTTAAAAATTAATTATTAATATATTAATTTTAAAATTAAATATCAAATTATATTATTTTTTATTTATAGTTTTTTTTAAGTTTCAATTTTATATAATTTAAATTATATTTTATAAAGACAACTGAATAAATTATTATTTTTATTTTATTATGTTGGTTTTTAATACAACCATAGTCCAAATAAAAATTATAACTACAAAGACATGATATGATAGAATTTAAGAATATCTTATCATATTTTATTAGTTAACCCAACACTAGATTCAGTTAGCTTCAGACATCATTAGTATGTACTAATGCTGATTTTTTATCCATTGTTGTAGATTTGTTTGGAGATATACTTTGAACCATTGATCACTAAGTGTGGTCACATGTGAATATCAAAACACAATACAAATACCACCATGGTCTTAACTTTATAACTATGCTAGACAATTTTCTTTCTCAATTTAGTTTCTAGTGTTTGATCTACAATTTTGTAGTTTTTGCAAAACATGTTTGTAATCTTCCATAAATATGGCTGGCCGAAGGTGCCCTTTATGCAGGCAATCAAATATTCAAAACTGACATATGTTCAATGATTATTGTATTGTCTGTTAAATTTCTTATGATATGTTTTTTTTTTTGCAGTTATGAAT
The DNA here is from genome assembly GCA_037974875.1 of Cicer bijugum. NCBI lineage: Eukaryota > Viridiplantae > Streptophyta > Magnoliopsida > Fabales > Fabaceae > Cicer > Cicer bijugum. The sequence goes on along the minus strand of JBBPBT010000850.1, from coordinate 20,909,464 downwards.
TATCAAGAGCTAGAAACATAGTTCTTTGGGATGCAATACAATTGTTGTTTCCTCAAATAGTTAAAGCAAGGAAAGCAATTGATGCCTTAAATAGATCAACAAATTTTGATTCCTTAAATAAATCAGCAAATTTGTGTTGATATTGACCAAAAAACTATAAAATAACTTCACATAAATCATAAGTCATTCCAAAAAGTCCCAATTAATTGTTTTTCAAATCAAAACCTCTTTAAAATTAATTTACTATCGGGTAAAAGTTATCTATCTGGTCATCGAATACATAAAACTTAATTTTACAATTTTCAATAGAAATTTTATTACTACATAGCAAAATTAGTTTAGGCATGAATGTAATTTCATCTTGCATAAAATTAAACCACACTAATAAATTGACACCGTATAAATTCATTTGTACATAAACATGCTAAAATATACCGTAAGACAAACGAAAAAGAAAATAGAATAGGAGAGGAAAATAATTCAGAACATGTTTATTACAATAAAATAACAAATAACAAATGAAAAAGAAAAGAGTATAGGAGAATGGTGGAAAAGTGGGGATTTTTGGAAGAGGGGATTTTCAAGGTTGTTCTTTTTTGAAATCTAATGATACAAGAGAATGAGGGAATGGAGAATCTATTATTTGTTTGACTAAAATAACAAATAACAAATGAAAAAGAAAAGAGTATAGGAGAATGGTGGAAAAGTGGGGATTTTTGGAAGAGGGGATTTTCAAGGTTGTTCTTTTTTGAAATCTAATGATACAAGAGAATGAGGGAATGGAGAATCTATGATTTGTTTGACCAAAAGTGGCTGGAGCATAGAGTTGGGAAGAAGAAAGCTTCTCTCATTTTTAGGGTTTTACTGAAATGAGAAAGAATGAGGGGGTGTAAGATGGAATGTGATTTAAGGGAAGAAAATGGGTTCGACCCATGTGCTCACCCAACCAAAAGGAGAGGGGTTGTGTGTTGAAAATTAGTGGGTTATTAAAACTGATTTTTTTATTTTTTTTTTTATTTTTTTTTATAATACAATAATGTCAAGTACCTACTATGTATCTTTTCCTTCTAAGACACTCATATCATTAAAACATTTTTATATAATACTTTAAATAAGAAAATAATATTTATGTTCTCTAAATATTTAACATCAACAAATATATTATTTTGTGTAATTTCAGTCACCACACAAAATAATTTAAGAGTTGGGTTGAATTAAAAAGTCGAAGATATTGAATTTGAGTATTTGACTCGAAAATGGTTTTCTATGTTATCCATCAATTTTCTTTCATCTATAACAACAATTAAGAATAAGTAGGGGAAATAGTCCATTGGATGTCTTTTTTAATGGACAAACCTACCCTTTAATAATTTTTTGAAATACATTTTGTATTTTTATTAGAAGAGAAACACCATAATTAACTCACATTAAAATTCCAGATTAAACATAAAAATTCCAGATTAAACTTGAGACAAGATGCTAACCTCACAACATTTTTTTTTACTAATGAAATACACTTCCTTGCACTAATTTATATGCATACTGTAGTGTTGTATCAAAGAGTTTTATTATATAACAACATTCAAAGTGTAGGTGTTATTTGTTCTCTTCAAACTTCAAAATGTAAGAATCCAATCATAAAATTTTCATCTTAATGTAAGAAAGAATGTTCAGAGATTTTTTTTTAAGTATATTTATACACATATGTCATCATGATAATAAATTTAACCATAAAAGTCAAGCAAATATCATCATAAAGTACCCATCAACAAAATGAAGCAGAAATTTGGTTAAATAACGTCCATCCAATTCTAGATATGCTTATTTCCAATTAAGAAAATACAAAAGAAGTAGTAGAATATGAGGTGCAAAAAACCAGGCCCAATTTGTTTTTGACAAAGTCTATTTTGTTTTCTCTCTTGTTACCATAAAAATAGCCTTATAGGCTAAAAGGAGTGGGTATTCAGCATGGGCTTGGTTTGACCTAGCCTCCAAAAACCCAGTCTTCCGGAAACATATGGACCGTCCGATATTGCTTATCTATAGCCGTCCGATCAATATTCAGTTTTGCTATATAATAACCAACCACACAATACTATGCATCATGCGCCGTTTACATCCTCAATTCTCTTCTTTTTTAAACCTAATTGAATTTAGGGTTTTCAAGTTTTCCTCGATTTTGTTCTTATATTCTGTTTAATTGTGCAATTCTTATAGTTTGTTAACAGGCTTCACTATCTGGTCGATGAGGATATCTTCAATTCCCACTTGACTCGTTCCCTTGAAGCAATAGTAATATGTGTTGATCTTTTAATTTTACCTCCACAACCACTTTTTTATGGTTTTGGGAGCATGGGAGAACAACTAAATTTCAGATTTCTCTTTAAAGTTGATTTTTTATTGATGCATTTTCTTTGTTTTTGATTCAATTGAATTAAAGGGGAATCGCTAGTTTAACTGTGATGAGTCTACAGACCTGTAATGATTTGCGGATATGATCGCATCATTATTGAACATCTAAGGGACTGAGTTTTATTCTGATTCTCCCACTTTTTTTGAAAATTTTCTTTCATGTATTTTTTTCGTAGTTTTTTGGCATGATTTTGGTATTATTTGGCTTCAAATTATTGTATTATTCACGCTTCCACTTTTTAGTGTGGTTTGCAATGTTCATCTGAAGCCTAGAATTGAGTTCCCCTCGCTATCCGATGCTCCAAATTGATGTTGCATTTGGACGTCGGGGAACAAAATTTCCCCTCATTCAATGATTTTTCTTAATTCTCATTTTTTTATTATTTGTAGAATTCAGATCCTTTATTTTGTTTCAATGTTTCAGTACTGTAGATAATGATGAAGCAAAATATATAATCCAACACTTGATCTGATTTTGTGATGCTAAATATATCTATGTTCTCTGAATCTACATCTTGTGCACTTTTATTTATTAGTATTTTTTTATCTTTAAATGTTATAGTATATGAAATAATTTATTGTTGTTGTATTAATCTCCCGTCCTTCTCACTGCATCATGTGATGAGTTTGGAATAAATCTTAGGACACCTTCCTACACAACAATTGTTGTGGATGAGATGAATTATCCTTTCTGATGATGTGTTAAATTTGTACTTTTTAGTGCATTTTAATATTCTATGTCGTAACATTGTTGGATTGTTTGTTTCATTGATGGCCTTCATAATCCCAGTTAAGATTGAATATTTTATTCAGTTCTTATACTGATTCATGGGAGGCCAAAATAAATTGTTGGAAGTTTCGCTGATAAATGCCTGTATCTTATCTTTATATCAAGGTGTTTACTAGTAACTTGCCATACATTCCACTATTGTTTTTATGTTTTATCGAACTATGAAAGTTTCCTCTCTTGTAGTTGCACCAAACCATTTAAAAATTGTTATATAGACTATCCCCTCAATACAATTTAAGCATTGTCATTTCTATTTTTCACTTATGGATGTTAAATGATCAGTGTTACTGCTTATTTCTTGATATGTAACTATTGTACACTTTAATTAGTTAAAGCCAATGATGATTTATTGTTTTAGCAAGTGCCGTCTGAAAGCTAAACCGGTTATTACGGTGGTGCCTGATGCACAATTTTCACAATACAACACTGAGGCTTCATATGTATTACCTTTGGTGCTAATATCTACCGTCTCACACTATATTCCAACATAATATTATGATCTGAAGGGTGACTTGTGTATTTGCAGAAATATAAATTAATTTATGATATAAAACATGACTAATTTTAAGACTAAAACGCAATGATAAAAATAAAACCAAATAACTAAATAATATAAAAGATCCTAATTTTAAGACTAAAACTGAATGTTAAAATTATTTGTAAACGTAATACCATCCCAAAATCTTGGTTCATAAAATGAACATAAAATGTTGAAACTTGACAAATAAGAACATAATCTAATATTCGCCTTTTTAACATATAAGTAGTCAAATAAGATATTCTTCTATCCATAGAGTTTGTGGGAAGTTTAAAGCAAACTTAGCTAAAGTATGCGCGAGCATTTGGAAGCTAATGATCTGAAAATCAAGGACCCGTGCAACAGTGTAACAATCTTTCATGTGGTAGCAACAAGAACAACTCTGTTTGAATCCAACTATAACAGTTCCCGACCTATCATGATTCATGAACAAGATCCCTCACCATCTGGAGGAAGAATTAGTAGAAGACTTGAGCCAATCAATCAAAGCCGGAAAGTAGAATCATACATCAATCTCAAGGAGGAGTTATATACTATAATCAACGTTTTTGATAAATAACCAAGAAATAGCTCATTTTATGCAGAACCGCTACAACTTAATTGAGTAAACATATATTCTAGAAGTATTTTGTGATTGTAGGATAATAGTTAAGGATCATTTTTTTCAAAAACTACTTCAAGAGATAAGGAATCAATCCTTTTAATCCTTATTTTGTACAAAAATGTTTCAAGAGGTCATGTCTTTTCATTTTTCTAAAATATATATTTTTTTAAACTTATCTCTATGAAATTCAGTATTTTCCGTTTTATGATTATTTGAATATGTATTATTTGAAAGGTTGTTTTTATTATAATGATTGTTGTTATTGTATATTTAAATAAAATATTTTAAATATAATTTTATGAAGATAATTGTAAAAAAATGAATTATTTTTATTGGAAATGTTTGAGATGAGTTTATTCTCTATATAAATGAGTTTTGTATCCCATAATGAGCTATATGCTCTATATGAATGAGTCTTACCACACATGAGATGAATTTTGAGTCCATATTAACGGATCTTATCGGACATAATGAGTTTTAAACTTTACTCGGATCAGTCTTGTACCATATACTATATGAGTTAGTGCTCCACAAGATGAAATAATACTCACTCCGCGAAAGTATAATGATGACACATCATTGAATTCATTGATTTATTTTTCTGTAGAATAAACACGTGTATTTGATTTATCCTATTATTATAGATGTGAGTTATTGTTGATTTAAAATGAATGAGTGTTAAACTCAATTGGTAGTGAGAATGACAGACAAATTATTTATATTTCTAAAGTACTTTTGGAAGAATGAGGCTTTCATGGTCGGTTTCGGTTATCGCGTCGGTTGCGAAGAATACTTGTTTCTAAAATTGTTTGAATTATTAACTTAGATTTAGTATCTCATTAAAGTGTTGTTTTCATAAACTAAATTAGTTGAGAACGTCGAGATCTCAGAAGTCCTACCATGTTTGAGAATAATAATCTCCTTAGATTAGATTAATAGATCAAGAATAAGTAGACATAATGTCTACATCAAATTTTGTTTTAGGATTAACTTTTAAATGCTTAATTTTAAATATTGTAGTTATTAAAGAATTTTTTAATTGTAATAATTTATTTTAAAATTTTTATAATATTATTTCTTTCGAACAATTTATTATTTATTATTAGTACCTTCTTCTCTTATATAAATATGATATTTTTTGTTGTTATCTTAAATGTTAAACCCATGTAAATAGGTGTTACATTTTTTGTGTCAGGGCCAAATTGAACCTATATCAGATTATATTTTGGGTTTACTTTACTTGAAGACTTTGAAGGATCCAAATCTTATTTCTCTTTTATTCATTGGTTAACAACATATATCCAGGCTATCCCAATGAATTTTCTCCATTTCTCTTTATACATAGACTCCCAATAATTTTTTAATCATGGAATAAATAAGGTCACAAAAGGAATCCACATCGGAAGAGAGGCACATGTATTTTGATTGAGTCTCAACAACCTCAAAAGGAATCCATCTTAAGAAGTCATTTTGTTTGTCTAATTGAACATTTTGGTAAAAGAGATCTTAGATGTGTCCCATTTAATGAATTGACCAGAGGCAGTGTGGTGGAGAATACTTCTCAAGTTGTTTGTTTCAGTATGATTAGCTATACAAAAAGTAAGACTATCATCGACAAGAAATAATGGAGAGATCGTAAGAGCCCTTCTTGCCTTATGTATGTCGTGAATGTCATTAGCACATGTTTTTTTAAATAAGACATGAAAAAAAATCATTGCGCATAAAATGAAAAGGTAAGGTAACAAGAGATCAACTTGTCTTTGTCCTCTTTAGGTCTAAAGGTCTGACAATAGGGATAAGAATATGACATACCAACCGATAAGGGCCTATGGTCTAGGCTACGTCAAGCCCAAACCAAGCCACAATTTTTTTCTTAAACAGATAAGGCCAAGGCCTTTAAAAAAGCATATTTAGTTATAAAAAAAATAGGCTACAGACCACATAGTAAGTCTTTTAGACCTATTAGGTTGACATGTTTAAATAAATGTAAATAATATTTTTTTACTACTATAATTATTATATTAAAATTTGATCTTTGTGTTATATATTCAACTTTTAGAAATTTAGACATATTAACCTCATTTAGTTTGTGACATATTCAAATGTATTATTATAAAATATAATTTAAGTATAATTTATATAAAGTCATATTCTTCAAAATGTGATGTTAAATATTAAAATAGAACTTAATTTCATTGACATAGTATCTCTTTTATATATTTAAAGATATGTTTGATTAGAAGTTATTCAAAAATGTTAAAATGAAATTGACTTTTAAGTAGGCTAGTAGGTCATACAAGATTTATATCAAAGCGAGACTCAGGCCTAAAGAGTAAGCCTATGACATACCACAAATGATATGATCATATTTGTCATGATTCACTTTAAGGATCGTTATAGATTGGAAACTTAAAGATTTGAGTCAAAATCGCGTATTGCTCGAGAACACGATAAACAGAGCTAAGAAATTTTGAATCAAACGATTCTAAAATAAGGTGAAAGATGACGTTCCGAAATGCAAGTTAAACTGTTGAATCACCGAAAACATGTATGTAGAACTCGAGATATGATCCCAGGTTACTGAACATAAAAATTGATAGAATTTGAGTATTATGGTTTGATGTAAAGGAAACTCAAAATTATTATTCAGCAAACGAACCAAGAATAAAATGGCACTACAATCTAGGGATTGATAAGCCAAAAAGAACGCCACAAAGATTAACAATCTTGATAAGTTCAAAGTAAAATCTTTCAAGAACTTTAGAGAGCAAAGCCTCACAAAAATAATATTCAAAATCTACCTTAAAAAAAAAGGGTTTGCCTTTTATAGTGGCAACTCCTTACAAGTTCTCTAAATTTGGCCCAACTGAAGTTTTTATAGTTAGACCTAAATTTTCTTTCTAATTTAGTCTATTAATTTGATTAAAACTAATATTAAAATTTGATAACACATAGATGCAGTCTTCATTCCTTAAGTTCTTCAATTTGGAATAAAAAATTGACTATCTTGAGCTTTAATTCTTCCTGTGTGTATTTGCTTCAAATAAAGTGGTTATCAACTTTATTTATAACCTCCTTCACCGTTTTTGACTTTGATCTTGTCATTGGAATTCCAAGACCTTGAATATCCTCTAGGCTTTCTTCCTTGGTTATGCATTCTATGTCCTCATCATTCCCGCCTTCTTGAACTGAATTTGCCCTTAAATTGCAAATTTTCTTCAGCTGCATTATAAAGAGACAAATCAACCACATTAAAATTAGGACTAACACCATACTCACCTGGAAGATCGGTTTGATAGGAATTATCATTAATTTTGGACATCTCTTGAAAAGGTCCATCTCCCCATGGTTGAAGCTTAAATTTTCTTTGAGAAGAAAATATTTCCATCCTGAAATGAACCTAAACCCAATCACCAAGTTCAAACACAACCTTTTTCCTTCATTTATTAGCTTGTCGAGCATAGCTATCCACTTTCTTTTCAATTTGTGCCTTTACCTTCTCATGTAATTTTCGAACATATTCAGCCTTAGTGTTCCCATCCTTATGAATTAGAATATAACTATTTGGCAAAGACATTAAATCAAGAGGAGTGAGAGGGTTAAAACCATACATAATTTCAAAGGGAGAATAATGTGTAGTGCTATGAAAAACCTATTATAGGCAAACTCAACATGGGGCAAACATTCTTCCCATGTCCTAATATTCTTTTGGATTACAAACTTTAGAAGAGAAGAAATAGTTCAATTCACTACCTCAGTTTGTGGGCGACAACTCGTGGAAAAGAGAAGTTTAGTTCCAAGCTCACCCCAAAGTGTCCTCCAAAAGTGACTAATGAAATTAGTGTCTCGGTCACTCACAATGCTTCTGGGTACACCATGAAGTCTAACTATTTCTTTAACCAACAAATTTGTCAAGTGACAAACATCATTCAATTTTCTACAAGGTGTAAAGTGAACACTCTTGGAGAATCTGTCCACCACCACAAAAATTGAATTTTTTCCGCTCTTAAACCAAGGAAAACCTAAAACAAAATCCATAGAAATATCAATCCAAGGGGAGTTAGGTATTGGTAAAGGAGTATACAAACCACGAGGCATAACTTTAGACTTAGAGATTTCTTACAAACAATCCATCTTTCACACAACTTGCGTACATTACGCTTCATGTGTGGCCAATAAAAATGTTCTTGTAGCATGTCTAAAGTCTTTTGTACTCCAAAATGTCCCATTAAATACCCCTTGTGTGTTTCCTTCACACGTAAATTCCTAATGGAACTTTTCGGCACACATAACCTCTTTTCTTTAAATAAATAATCATTATTCCTAAAATACCTATTTTGGGCAGCATGCACACAAGATTTATATATATTGAGAAAATTTGAGATCATGTTCTTACAATTCCTTAATTACCTCAAAACCAATAAAATTAGTTTCAATGCTTCATGATCACAATGGTTTACAAATTCATTTAGTAAAGGGTAGTGCTGCCATGCTGGTAGTGCTCTTACTAATGCATACGATTCTTTATCATATGTAGGATAATTAAGAACATCACCATTTAGTTTCTCACTAAAATAAGCAATGAGATTCCCCTCTTTCATAAAAAAAAAACTCTATCCCCACATTTGATTCATCGCATTAAATTTCAAAAGATTTAAATAAATTAGGCAATGAAAGAATAAGTGCAGGAGTCAATTTTTCTTTGAGGGTAGCAAATGCTTGCTCTGCTTTTTCCCATTTAAATCCCACATTCTTTTTAATAACTTCATTTAAAGGTGCAGCTAATTTATTGAATTCTTTAACAAACCTCCTATTGAAACTAGCTAAGCCATGAAAGCTTCTTACCTTGTTAACATTCATAGGAGTTGGCCACTCTTGAATAGCTTTCACCTTCTCTTGATCAACATGCACTCCCTTTAAGCTAATATTGGTTGAAACATAATGTTCACAATGTTCTTGATATGTTAAAAGTAAATACAACAAATTAGTTCTAGGTGATATGTGACCATGAGTGAAAATTAAATAAGGATAAAGATAAGAAGATCACACAAGGTGTATCATGGTTCACCCAAGGTGGGCTATATCCAATTCTCGCAATCTATGAGATTTTTCACTAATATGATAAAAAAAATGTTTAGGAACTAAAAATTTCTCAACACTTGTTTGAGATTGATTATCAACAAGAACTCAGTAAAATGATCCTTGAATATAATGAGACAGAGCTAAAGTTTTACTTAAGAGAAGAGCTTTGTTACTTGAGTATGAATGATCAAGTGTAGATTGATTGTATTTAAAACGCTTGCTTTTATCTTCTTCTTGATGTTCCTTTTATAGAATAAGAGAGGTTCGAGAAACTCTTATCTATTGGAATATAGCCATTACAAATCCTTAGATGACTGTTAGTTTTGATTGATGTCTATTAAACACGTGTTCTATTTTTTCCAGGTTGTTCGTTGATAAACCCATAATGTTCTTGTTTGTATGTTTGATGGAGAACGTGAATAAGTGAGTGAATGTGATGTGATATGTTTTCTGCATAAAGGTGCATCAACATTGTACTTCTGCCCTTTCTCACAAGTCATCAATTCTCTTTTGGGTCTTCAACTCAAGTTATTCTCAAAACAATTTATTTGAGATTTTGTCTCAAAAGATTGGTCCTTTTTTCTTTTCTCCTGAATTAGGGATGTACTTCCTTTTTCACCTGTGCAACTTTGCATCTGTAGTCTGATTTTTCTGAGATAATTACTCATGAACATTGTTTGTGACCTATGTAACTACACTTATTGTTAGTTTTAATGCTTATTGTTTGTGATTCCAATTGATAAGTTTTCTTGGTCTGAACATCACAAGGTTCAATTGTTTCGCCTGGAGTATCATACATTACAAGTAACTGTGATAAAATATCATTGCTTTATTTGACATTATTTGGATCTTGATCAACACAACACATATTTTCATGTCCAATATATTGTAGTAGTAGCAAAAGGGAGCACACTTAAAAAAATGTGTCAATTTCTTGGATGAGTAAAGAAAACACTTAAAGTAACAAAATAAATAAATAGTAGTGAATTAGGCTAAGTCAGTATAAGTTCGGAAAACTAACGAGACATCAAACTTTAGAGTTTGGATCATTTAAATCCAAATCTTCCTTAATTTTCTCTAAATCTTTTAATTTTACTCTTTTTTTGTTTTGTTTTTTGGGATTGAACGTTTATATCATTTAAATTATGCATATGAAATTTTACACAAATCTAAAATTATTTGATATATTATTAAAAACTTTGAAGATTCACGATATTCAATAAGACAATCGTTTTGATGTATTTTAATAATATATCGAATGATTTCAAATTTATGTAAAAATTTACATGAATGATCAATATGATATGAACTTTCAATCCAAATCAAAAAATAAAAGTAAAATTAAGATAAATAGAGAAGATTGAGAGATTAAGGGAGGTTTGAATTGATAGGATCAAAATCCTAAATTTTTGTTGTTGAAAGATACGGATACCAAACTCTATCATAAATAAAAGAAATATGAATAAATCTTTTTTTAAAATACATTTTCATACTTCTCACTGAAAAATATAGACAATATATTTAAAACATAGGTTCAATGGGTAAAAAATTGTATATTGTCAATGCATTGCAATTATCATGTGTATATTTTAAAAGTTGTTATGATAAAAATTAAATATTTAAAATAATTCGACATTCTCGAAAGTGTATACTCCTCCATTATTAATTTGTAAAGACGTTTTTGATACATTTGTTTGTCTCTAAATATAAGACCTTTATACAAATTTTTAGATTATTTTATATTTAAAATTATATCTTTTTAAATTTAATACTACCAAATTGTCTTGGAGTATATAAAGTTAAGATTGAATCTAGTATCTATACTTAAAGAGCAATCTAAGCATATTTTAAATCCTAAATCAACTCGCAAAAAAATCAATATTATTAAGTTTAATGTCTTATCTCGAATTTAAACTTAGTTTTTTTTTGCAATTATATGTCAATACATGGCTAGGGATGAGAATAGGCTAGGCCGTCCGTCAGGGGCCTATGACTTGACCTACTTATGGTCTGACCTGACCTATTTAATAAAAAGGTTATGCTCAGACTATTTTTAAAACCTATTTAATTAAATAGGTCTTAGACTTATAAAAAAACCTATTAGATTTGAGAGGCCGACCTATATATATTTTATTATTTATTAATATTATTTTTATTATTATATTAATAATATTATTTTCTATTTGAAATTATATCAATTAGACAATCACTCAGTAATAATTCCAAATTCAATAGTCGTTCTATATTTGTTTAAAAGGTAATAATTAGTGCGTTTGTTTTAGAAAAAAAAATCTATAATTTGAAACCAAAAATTATTTTTTAGTGTTTAATGTATGTTTGTTTTAGATTTTTTTGAAAATATTTTGTCAGAATTTTATTTTTAATATATATAAATATGTACTTTGATATTGGTATCTGGAGAGTATCATGTAGCATGAGTAAATATTTAAATATTTTAATGTGAATAAGACTTTTAAAAATGTCAGACTAAGTCGAAACAAAAAGTCTATGATAGGCCGTAGACCAGACCAAGTCGAAAAAAAAGACTATGATATGCCGTAGATGAGACTTAAATTTAAAAAATAAATCTTAAGTCAAACTTATGTCTTTTAAAGTATCATCTTACCTATTCACACCTCTATACATAACAATCTATTCAAGAAACAAAAAATAACAAAAAAAAAATAAACAAAACTTTATCCTAACACTACTCATTTAAAAATATTTATATATAAATAAATTATATATATTAATTATATTAACAATTTTTTTATTAATATAAATAAAATCTGGCCTAGGATCTCAGTAAATTTTAAACTAATCTGACAGCCGTCAGATCAATGTTCTACTTTTTTTTTTTTGGATATGAATATTCAAAATTTTCATTATATAAGCAACCACACACAACACGACTTATACACCATCCGCCGTTTCCATCCTTTCGTCTCTTCTTCTTAAACCCTAATTGAAATAAGGGTTTCTCAATTTTCTTCGATTTTATTCATTGCGTCGTTTTAATTTTGCAATTCGTAATGTGTAGTAAATAGGCTTCACTATCTGGTCGATGAGGATATCTTCAATTCCCACTTGACTCGTTCCCTTGAAGCAATATTAATATGTGTTGATCTTTTAATTTTACTTCCACAACCCCTTTTTTTATGGTTTTGGGAGCATCCGAGAACAACTAAATTTCAAATTGCCTTTAAAGTTTATTTTTTATTGATGCATTTTCTTTGTTTTTGATTCAATAGAGTAAAAGGGGAATCGCTACTTTTAACTGTGATGAGTCTACAGACCTGTAATGATTTGCGGATATGATCGCATCATTATTGAACATCTAAGGGACTGAGTTTTTTTTTTGAGATTCTCCCGCTTTTTTTAACTTTTTTATTTTATTTTTTTTATTTTATAATTTTTATTGGATATTTATTCATAGTTTTTGTTGGTTTTCGTTATGTTTTTCTTTAATAATGTTTTCAGAGGCTTCATATTTTTATATTATTCATGCTTGCACAATTTTTAGTGTGTTTTGCCATTTTTGATTGAAGCCTATAATTGTGTTCCCCTCGCTATCCACTACTTGCAAGTCTGATGCTGTAATTGGACGTCGGGGAACAAAATTTCTCATTTTTATATTTCAACTATACTCTATAATTAATGATTTTGTCAAGCTTGTTATTTATTAGTTTGGTACCTAAATTTGTAGAATATAGATCTAGGTTTGTAGAATAAAAATTTGGTGCAAATTTTCCAACATTCATTCATGTCATATATGCACAGTCCTTTGCATATTCATAAAATTCAAATATAGGGGCATTTTCTCTGTCCTTAATTCCATGATGAAGTTCAAATTTAAGTAAACTTTTTGTCGCATACTCAACCCCTGTATCATGTAGTTCAAATGGAATGAATGACTCGTCAAATTCCATTTTGTCAGTACACTACATAAATGGTGTAACACATCATATTTCGTTTTGCACTTATTTAAAATTGATTTATAGTTATCTTCTCGTTGATTCATGTCAAAATTGTCTCATCATCTTTCCATGATTGAGTACCTTATAATTCCTCCTAGCTTACTTTATGGAGCATAGTTGGACGATCTCTTTCTTTAGACTAAAAAAATTATTTGTTAAAGTCTAAAACAATATCATCCCATGTTGATGGAAGCAACTACATGAATTTTCAAGACTCACGCCTAGCGTACATCCTCATTTTTTTAGGTACATCTTAATTAACCATTCAACCTCACTTTTACTGTCATGCATGCTTAGTTAAATAATGTTTCAAAAAAAAGAGTTGCCTAGGAGTTGTTCTAGTCAATAGCAAAAGTTTAAGAATTCATTATTTCTCAAGAATTCATCACCCATTCAACCAATACTATAATTATCAAGAGGCACAATAATTAAATTGTATACATAAAAAAACATTTTCTATGTGTGCTCCTTGACTTTTTTTCATCATTAATTCATGATTAAAAAATTCATGTAGCTTGCATGGATCTAACATTCATCACTCTAGCTAGCATTATAACATGCATAACTTAATGCCTCTTGCATCATGTGTTTAAGGATCTCATCTTCTAGTCACAATGCACCTTACAAGCTTTCACTAAGCCCAATGTTCATTGACACTTCAAAGCCCGATGTTCATTTGGTAAACCAAGTCTAATTTTCATTGGCAATTCAAACAAAAAGTCCAACTTTTATCGGCACCTCAAATTCCAATGACTACTTTCATTTGTAGCTCAAACACTAAGTTCAATCTATACGACACCTCAAATGTCCAATGTTCATTGGCACATCAAAGCCAAATGTATGTTCATTGACACTTCAAAGTCCAATATACATTACCAAAAAAAAAGTGGTCCAATTTTCAATGAAACATGAAACACAATGCCCATTATTCTTTGACATCTCCAATTTTCATTGACACCTAAACTAAAAAGTCTAATAACATTAGAAAAAAAATTAATTAGATTCCTTTTTGATAATTTATTGGTCAATACTTCTTATTTGCAGCTATACAGTTATGGTTTAATATTATATAAACCCAATTTGTATTTAATAATATGGCATCAGACCCAAAACAAAATTTTCGCATATACCTCCTCATTCAATAATATGGTTTCTTTTCATCATCGTCTTTAATCTATCACAAGTTTTTTCTCCATACCTTACTCACAATTTCATCACAAGATGAATATTCACAACGATTTTTTTGATGTTCCTTTACAACCACCACCATCACCAGTCGTTAAAGATCCAACTCTAAACCCTTGAAATCCTTATTATCTACATCCCGGTGAGAATCCTAACGTGGTTCTTGTTGCTTTGTCTCTAAACGGCCACACCTACTACAATTGGAGCCACTATATGAAACGAGCTATTTCCTCCAAAAACAAACTTTCTTTAATCAATGGTAAGCTCCCACAATCGTCTCTCACTGACAACGACTTGGTTTCTTGGATAACTCAGACACTCTCTTTACACATCTCCCAAAGTACTATTTACATTGATAGTGCGTTTGATCTATGGAACGACCTTTGCAAAAGATTTACGGAATGTAACCATTTTCGGTTCTCCATTAAACAAGGTGAAATAACCATCTATACCTATTTTATGGACACAAAGATCGTTTGGGATGAATTAGATGATCTAAGTACTACTCCTTGTTGTACATGTTCAACAACTTGTTCTTGCAAACTTTGAATCAAGCGATTCCAAAACGAGGTGAGAGATGACATTCTGAAATACAAGTTAAATTGTTGAATCACCAAAAACATGTATGCAGAACTCAAGATATGATCGCAGGTTACTGAGCACAAACATTGATAGATTTTGAGTATTGAGGTTTGATGTAAAGGAAACTCAAAATTATTATTCAGCAAAAGAAACAAGAACAAAGATTAACAATCTTGATAAGTTTAAAGTGAAATCTTTCAAAAACTCTTTGAGCATAGCCTCACAAAAATAATGTTCAAAATCTACCTTAGAAAAAAAATAAAGGTTTGCCTTTTATAGTGGCAACTCCTTACAAGTTCTCTAAATTTGGCCCAATTGAAGTTTTTACAATTAGACCCAAATTTTCTTACTAATTTAGTCTATTACTTTAATTAAAACTAATATTAAAATTTGATAACACATAGATGCAGTCTTCATTTCTTAAGTGTATCAATTTGGATAAATAATTGACTATCTTGGGCTTTAATTCTTCCTAAGTTGTATTTGCTTCAAATGAAGTGGTTATCAAGTTAATTAGAACCTCATTCGCCTTCTTTGACTTTGCGCTTGTCATTGGATTTCCAAGACATTGAATATCCTCTAGGCTTCCTTCCTTGGTTATGCATTCTATGTCCTCATAATTCCTTCCTTCTTGAACTAAATTTGCTCTTAAATTGCATATTTTCTTCAACTGCATCATAAAGAGACAAATCAACCACATTAAAGTTCAAACACTTGAAGGAAATATATAGGAATTATCATTTTATAGGAATTATAATTTTATAGGAATTATCATTAATTTTGGACATCACTTGAAAAGGTCCATCTCGCCATGGTTCAAGCTTAGATTTTCTTTGAGAAGGAAATATATCCTTCCTTAAATGAACCTAAACCAAATTATCAAGTTCAAACACAATGTTTTTAATTTTTGCCTTTACCTTCTCATGTAATTTTCAAACATATTTAGCCTTAACGTTCCTATCATTAAGAATTAGAATAAAACTATTTGGCAAAAACATTAAATCAAGAGGAGTGAGAGGGTTAAAATCATACACAATTTCAAAGGGAGAATAATGTGTAGTGCTATGAAAAACCTATTATAGGCTAACTCAACATAGGGCAAACATTCTACCTGTAGTACCTAATTTTTGTCCGAATAATTTAAAATTATTTTGATAATAATAATAATAATATATAAATATTTTGTAATTATTATCAAAAATATAAAATTATCATTATTTTACAAAAAAATAAAAAATAAAAAATAAAATAATTCTATAACAAAAATACAACTCTTTCAACCTGCTGCAAGCAACAACACAAGTCATCCAACACGTTTGCAAGCAACAACACAAGTCATCCAACACGTTTCCTTGACAGCCTCACCAACACACGATTCACAACAACAAAAACATGTTTTCCTCCCTATGTCACCCTTTTATCTTGTTTATTAATAAAGACATTACTTGTAACACATAGAAAGCTAGAAAATTTTTTTTTCCTAAAATCATATTTTGCTTAAAATTGTTAGAAAAAACAATGTAAAATCCAATTAATTTTTGGCTGAGTAACAATACAAAATCCAGAACATTTGTACGATGAATGAAAACATTAGTTGTTTCCCTATAAATTGAGAAAAACAGAACTGAAAGAGAGAGGAATTTTTCAAAAAATCTGTAAACGAGAGAAAGGTAGAAGATATAGGTGTTTTTAGATAAACAGATCTTACTCATAACAAACCCACATCTATCCAAACCAGATCCATCAAACCCATTCAACAAACTCAGATCCATCAAACCCATATCCATAGCTAAAGGATATTCAAACCCATTTTAACAACACCTATCAAAGAGACGACCACACACCATCTTCACCCGCATTGGAAAGGTATGGATCTTCTCTTACTTTTGTTTCAAACTGTATAATATTGTTATATAGAAATAAACCAAAAGATGAGTTTTTGTTTACAGTGATTTGGCTAAATTTTGTGTTTATGGGGGTGAAGTATTTTGCTTGGTTTGGCTAAAATTTTGCGTTTGAAATGAGTGTGAGTATTTCGTTCGTACGTTTCCCTAGTTTGCGTTTGAAATTTTGCGTATGAGTTTGAAATGGGGGTGAGGATTGCTCAGTTCGTCTGTTTCCCTGGTTTGCTTAGACATAGGTAGTGCTTTAATTTTATTAAGGGGTAGGGCATTAATTTTATTAAATTATTATTTGTTATGTTTAATATAATTAATTATGTTTATTATAAAAAAATTATGAACACAGTTAACTAGTAATAAATATCATTTATTTAATATTATAACAATTTTTCACTTATTTACAAAATATATTAAAAGAGGATTACATTTATAATTAATATAAATTATTTATTTATTTAATAGATTAAGTTGCAAGTCTATACATTTTTATTTTTACTATTTTTATTTTCGTGTTTATTACTATTTTTATTTCGAATAATCATTTAAACATTATTTAATATTCAACATTTTTATTTTAAAAAGAAAAATAAAAATAAAATTATAACAACTTGTTTATTAAAAATTAACTATTTTTATTAAAAATTAACTAGACGTGACATCTTTTTAATCTTTGAATTATTAGTACACAAATTGTGACAATTTGATGGTTCTAAATCACATAATCACAAATAAATTAATAAACTAAAAAATCATAAACAAATTTATCATAAAAATTATTTAAAGTTAATTAAAATATTTTAATCTCGGAGTTTTATAATACATATTATATATTTTGATAACTATAAAACTTATTTTTTTAAATTTATTTAATTATTATTATTATTATTATTATTATTATTTAATCTTGGAGTTGTTAAGATACAAATTAAACTATTTGTTTGTTTTGAAATACAATTTAAAAAGAAAAAATAAAATATTCTTAAGAGGATTAAATTAGATGTGACATCTTTTTACTCCTTGAATTTTGAGACACGAGTTGTACAATTCGATCGTCTTAAAGTTCATATTTTAAGATAATTATTCAAACCAAGCAAGTTTAATTCTTTATGTTTGTCAAAATTAAATTTTTTAAAATAACAAAAATACAATTTATTTAAAAGCAATCAACAAATCCACATATTCTACCATGAACTACGTAGCTTTGATTTCTCCATCGCACCGGGAGATATGTAGGAGCAAGATCACACTCTTGTGAAACACAATAATAAAAAACTTTTTCTTACTCTTCTTTTTAGACGCTTTTATCTCAAAAAATTACATTTTTAAAAAATAATTTATGTTCATATTTAATAATAAACAAAAATATGTATATTTAAGTTGATATAATTTTGCACAATTAATTATAGGTAACCGCTTTTAACGGATGTCGTAGGGTGTTAATACCTTCCCTACGCATAATTGACTCCGAACTCAAAATTTGGTATAAAAGATAATTTCTTATTTTTTTAATTATTTTTTAAGGGTTTCCCAATATTTCTCTGATTTAAAATAAATTTTAGTGGCAACTCCATTGAATTCGAGGAAAATTCGAAATTTTAGGCCGCGACACTACCCATGTCCTAATATTCTTTTGGATTATAGCCCTTAGAAGAGAAGAAATAGTTCAATTCACTACCTCAGTTTCTGGGCGGCAAGTCGTGGAAAAGATAAGTTTAGTTCCAAACTTACCCCAAAATTTCCTCCAAAAGTGACTAATGAAATTAGTGTCTCGGTCATTCACAATACTTCTGGATACACCATGAAGTCTAACTATTTCTTTAAAGATCAAATTTGTCAGGTGACAATCATCATCCTCTGTTCTGCAAGGTGTAAAGTGAGCCATCTTGGAGAATCTGCCCACCACCATAAAAATTAAATTTGGTTCGCTCTTAGACCGAGGAAAACCTAAAATAAAATCCATAGAAATATCAATCCAAGGGGAGTTAGGTATTGGTAAAGGAGTATATCACACTTCATCTTTTACACAATTTGTGTACATCACGCTTCATGTGTGGCCAATAAAAATGTTCGTGTAGCATGTCTAAAGTCTTTTGTACTCCAAAATGTCCCATTAAATTCCCCTCGTGTACTTCATTCACACGTAAATCTCTAATGGAACTTTTCGGTACGCATAACCTCTTTTCTTTAAATAAATAATTATTATTCTTAAAATACCTATTTCGGGCAACATGCACACAAGATTTATGTATTTGAGAAAATTTGAGATCATGTTCATACAATTCCTTAATTACATCAAAACCAAGAAGATTAGTTTCAAGAGTAGAGAAGAAAACATACCTTCAAGTTCATCAACAACAACAACATTTGACTTACTTTTTTTATGCTTGATCACGTACTGGAATTGCTCAAGAAATTCAACCCACTTGGAATGTCTCTTATTGAGCTTACCTTGGCTCTTTAAATACTTCAATGATTCGTTATCACTACGTATTACAAATTCATTTGGTAAAAGGTAGTGCTGCCATGCTGGTAGTGCTCTTACTAATGGAAACATATTCTTGTAATGTTGATAATTCTTGCAATGTTCATAATCTGGTAGTGCTCTTTAAATACTTCTAATGTTGATAATTATTGTATTATAATATAACTCCACAGTTGAACGAAAACATAATCTTTTGAATGTCTTTAGGGCTTTATTTTTTCATGCTAAATTGCATAAATGTTTTGATTGTATGTTTTGTCTCATGTTGTTTTTCTTATTAACCGATTGTCTATTTATGTTTTGAATAATTTCACACCTTTTGAAAAACTATATCATAAGCCACCAACCTTTCTTGATATAAAGGTTTTTGGTTGTTTATCTTTTGCGTCAACTCTTATTCAAAATAGGACCAAGTTAGACCTAAGGACAATAAAATACATTTTTCTCAGATACGTGTTAGGCACAAAAGGCTATATATTTATTTGATTTACATAATAGGAATATTTTCATTTCTACACATATTATTTTTTATGAATTTATCTTTCCTTTTCATAAAACAAATTATGTTCACGCTTCCAATGATCCTAAAGTTTTTAATTGAGATATTTGTAACATATGATCCTTTCAGTTTTTTTACTTACCACATTCTAATGCAACTGTTTCTCATACCGGTAACAATATGCATTCTCATGACAATTTTGATACTCATACAAATACATCTAATTTAGCTGCCATGCCTAATGAATCTGATGTCATTACATATGATCCTACTCATGATAATTCTTAACTTGAAAACCAAGCCAGTAGGAAATCTGATAGACTTAAAAATCCTCCATCTTATTTGAATGATTATTACTTGAGTAATATTTTAAGAACTGAAGGTGTCCCACATGTTATACAATATCCAATTTCTGATGTATTATCTTACAATGACATGGCATCATCTTATAAGCATTTCATTGCATTCACATCTACTCATTGTGAATCCACTAATTATAAACAAGCTATTAAAGATTCAGCTTGGATCAATGCCATGAATAATGAATCGAAAGATTCAACATGTTCAAAAACCAGAATACACCTATGTTAAGAAAATATGCTCTGCATATATTATCAAACAATGGACTTTTGGCAGCAAAGCTGTCCTCCACACCAATGCAGAAACACATGAGGTTGATCAACACGTATGACACACCTTTCTCTGATCCAATGTCATTTTGAAGATTAATTGGTCAACTCATTTATCTCACAATAACAAGACCAAATATTAGTTTCACCATCCAACAATTAAGTCAATTTATGACTAAACCAACCACTAATCATCATGTAGCAACTCTTCGAGTCTTTAAACATCTCCAGTCAGATCCAACCAAAGGCATCATGTTCCCTACCACATCAACACTTCAACTCAAAGCTTTTTCGGATTTTGACTGGGCTACATGTCCAGTAACTCGTAAGTCCATAATTGGTTATTATAACTCGTAAGTCTAATAAGCAAGCTATTGTATCCAAGTCATCAATTGAAGTCGAATATAGAACTATGACCACCACATTTTGTGAACTACACAGTGGCTTTCCAATCTATTGCAGGATTTCAAAGTTCCAATTATTACTACAACTCTTTTTTATTGCAATAATCAATCCACTCGCCACATCACCAATAATTTTTCTTTCCACGAAAGATCCAAACATATTAAAATCGACTGCCACATTTTGAGAAATAAACTACAACAACTTTTCAAACTTCTGCTTATTACTTATTATCAACAAGTTGTTGATGTTTTCACAAAATTTTTAGATCCTAATCTTTATAACACTTTAATAAGCAAGCTAGGAATGATTAACATACACTCACTAGCTGGTATGAGGCTATAAGCAAGCTAGGAATGATTGATGGTGTTCAATAAAAACGTTATTTTGATGTATTTTAATAACATATAGAACGATTTTAATTTTGTGTAAAAATTAACATGGATGATCTATATAATTTGAAATTTCAATCCAAACAAAAAGAATGAAAAATAAAAATAAAATTAAGATAAATAGAAAAGATTAAGATATTAAAGAAGGTATGAATTGAGAGGATCCAAATCTTGAATTTTTGTTGTTGAAAGTTCCGAATATCACACTCTATCATAAATAAAAGAAATAAGAATAAATCTTTTACTAAAATACATTTTGATACTTCTCATTGAAAAATATAGACAATATATATAAAACTTGTGTTCAAGGGGTATAAAATTGCATATTGTTAATGCATCACAATTATCATGGATATGACTTTAAAAGTTATTATAATAAAAGTCAGATATTAAAAATAATTTAAAAATCATGAAAGTGTATTATGCTCCTATTATTAGTTTATAAAGACATTTTTGATATATTTGTTTGTCTTTAAATATAAGACTCTTTTACAAATTTTAAAATTATTTTATTTTTAAAATTATATCCTTTTAAATTTAATACTATCAAATTGTCTTAGAATATATAAAGTTAACTTTGAATGTAATATTTATATTTGAAGAGCAATTTAAAAATGTTATAATTCCTAAGTCCGCTAAAAATATTAATATTATTAAATTTAACTTTATATCGAGTTTAAACTTATTTTTTTTCTTTTAATTATGTGTAAATTTATCACGATCTATTCAACAAATAAAAGATAAATAAAACTTTACCCTACCGCTACTCATTTAAAAATATTTATATATAAAGAAATTATATATATATATATTAATTATATTAACAATTTGTTTATTAATATAAATAAAATCTGGCCTAAGATCTCAGTAAATTTTAAACTAATCTGAGAGCCGTCAGATCAATGTTCTACTTTTTTTTTTTGGATATGAATATTCAAAATTTTCATTATATAAGCAACCACACACAACATACGACTTATACATCATCCGCCGTTTCCATCCTTTCGTCTCTTCTTATTAAACCCTAATTGAAATAAGGGTTTCTCAATTTTCTTCGATTTTATTCATTGCGTCGTTTTAATTTTGCAATTCGTAATGTGTAGTAAATAGGCTTCACTATCTGGTCGATGAGGATATCTTCAATTCCCACTTGACTCGTTCCCTTGAAGCAATATTAATATGTGTTGATCTTTTAATTTTACTTCCACAGCCCCTTTTTTATGGTTTTGGGAGCATGCGAGAACAACTAAATTTCAAATTGTCTTTAAAGTTTATTTTTTATTGATGCATTTTCTTTGTTTTTGATTCAATTGAGTTAAAGGGGAATCGCTAGTTTTAACTGTGATGAGTCTACAGACCTGTAATGATTTGCGGATATGATCGCATCATTATTGAACATCTAAGGGACTGAGTTTTATTCTGATTCTCCCACTTTTTTTTATTTTATTTTTCATTTTTATTCATAGTTTTTGTTGCATTTTTTGTTCTGTTTTTCTATAATAATGTTTTTAGGGGCTTCATATTTTTATATTATTCATGCCTGCACAATTTTTAGTGTGTTTTGCAATTTTTGATTGAAGCCTATAATTGTGTTCCTCTCGCTATCCACTACTTGCAAGTCTGATGCTGTAATTGGACGTCGGGGAACAAAATTTATCAGTTTTAAATTTCAACTATACTCTATAATTAATGATTTTGTCTAGCTTGTAATTTATTAGTTTGGTGCCTAAATTTGTAGAATACAGATCTAGGTTTGGTATTTAATTTGAAGTGTTTTTTTTTTTACTATAGATAAGGATGAAGCAAAATATATAATCCAACACTTGATCTGATTTTGTGATGCAAAATGTATGTATAAGCTTCTGAATCTATATTTTGTGCACTTTTTGTTCCTCAGTGGAAATTGCTTTGTGTCAAATATATGTCATAAACTTTATGATAGTGTAGAAGAAATTAATTGGGTCTGCTGATAATTTTTTTAATTGAATTAAATATATTATTAATAATATTATTTTCTAATGTTGATATTGTATTCGAAAATATATACCTTTATTATTTCCCTATACACGTCTTTACATATCATATGATGAGTTTGGAATAAATCTTAGGACACCTTCCTACACAACCATTGTTGTGGATGAGATGAATTATCCTTTCTGATGATGTTCCTGATGTCGTTTTATCTTATGAATTATTTTTAGTACCTCGAATATTTTTTCATTTGTGATTTTGTTGTTTTTAAACAAGTTATAATTTTTATTACTTTTGTTATTAAGAACATTAGACTCTAGAAATTGCAAACTTAAGCTGTTAAACTCTCTGCCGATTTTTCCAAACACGTTTTGTCAGAATCGTCTTTTCACTATTTTTGTAAAACTAAATTGAACTGATTTCTAATGACTCTTATCAATGGCAATTTTAATTTTAACTAGATTATAGCCCGCGCATTTATTTGATGAAATAAAATGTAAAATACAAACCCAAAAATAAGATGTAAAAATTTAAAAATACGATTGAGTATTTAATATTTTTATTTTAAAAAAATATTAATATTGAATAATATTGTAACGTATTCTAAATTTATTACTTTTATTAGTATGATATTTTAATTGTGAGCATGAGAAGTTGTTGTA
>JBBPBT010000850.1:20843658-20854019 GCA_037974875.1 Cicer bijugum | reverse complement strand
TTTATAAATTACTTGAAATAATGTTTGAACTTATAGCATTTATTTATTATTTTTATCCTCATTGTCCTAATTGAAATTTTTAAATATTAATTAAAAATTTTAATCATCATCTTTAAATTTCATATTTTTTAACTAATTCAACTATTAATTTTATTAAACACTTTAAATTAAATCAACTAATTTATCAATTATCTATCATCAACCAACTTATCTATTATCCACTTTAAATGCACAAATGTTTCTATAGAATGCCTATGACTAAGTGGTAAGAATGTATGATAAGTTGAATATATATCTACTTAAAATAGAGACAAGTTGTCCAAATTTTAAACACTTTTTAAGTATGAAATTTTCCATAAATAAATGATAGTATGTGACTTCACACTATCAATTGTCTCTTTAAAATTGATTTAGTTTACAACTCAAAATTTAGCCCAACATAAGTTGAAGAAAATGATGTAACTTGACTAGAGAGCACTTATTTTCTTTTGTTTCTCAAACATAGTAACAATAAGACAATAGTGTTAAAATTGTTTGTGTTATGTTGTCACCTCATGACTCACTAAAAGGTTGAAAAGAGCAAACCTGGAGCTGACGGGGCATGGGACCCACGACAATGAGAAGCCGACAAAGACATTCAATAGTGGGACCCACCAATCAATTGTCTTTGCTGGCATTGCCACTCACCTGTCCTTGTTTCTCGGCCCTACTACAACTGCCCGTATATTACGGTCAGCTACAACCTTGCTCTCTCTTATTGCCCGTCACACGTGCGCTCTCTTTATTCCACGTGCAACGTGCTTATCAATCATTTGGAGATACTACAATTCAATTGCTTGCAACTCATATGCTTCTATATTTCCATACTAAGATATCATCATTAATTATTAAATGCGTTTAGATAGTTGCTGAGAAAATAAGAATGAGAGGTTAATTAAATTATTTTTATTGTTGCATAGATTTTTTAGTGTTTTTAATTAACTGTTTAATAGAATAACTATTAAATATTATAATGATTCAAACATCAGAATCTATTTAGAAACAAAACTAACACTTATTTATCAATTAATTAATTAATTCATGACAAACCATAATTTATATATATCATAATTTCCAATAATTAATGGTTTTGAATCTATAATTGGTGATACAATTTTGGGGCCTCTTCTAATTTATTTTTGGAATATTAACAAACTAATTTTTTTTGTGTGAAAACTTGCAAACAAAAACATAAATTTGAATTATTGTGCTCTAGGAATTGGGCCTGAACCAGGCTTATATGCACTCTACTCTCTTAAAGTTTATTTGGCCCAACTACTGTTGATTGTGTTATGCAAAAAAGTTGTTAATTTTGGGTTTCCAATCGTTTTGTAAAGACAACTTTTTGCACATCCTTCCTTTCGAGTTGACAAATGCTTTTTGAGTCTTTGACCTTTTTGGCAAAAATTTGCATTGGTATTTTTATTTGGATCCTTAAAATACTTGTTACACAATCAAAAATAAAAATTTGGTGTTAAAAGTAAATTTTTTTTTAAAGAATTGAATATATTATATAAAAGATAATATTTTTTTATATTTAATTTTTTTAATATATATCTTTAGGACACCTATTAAAATTTGTTATTTTATTTTTATGACATCTTAGTTTATTTTGATAGTGTCTTTCACCATCTTCTCATTCTAAAGTTTGATAGTTTATAGTTCAATCAACCATGTTAATATCGATCATTTTGTGAAAACATTAAAGACTAGACATAACATTACCCACAAAAATAAAGACAATCAATCCTATAACCAACATGACAGATATGATTGAAATGTTTAAAAATAAGTTAAAAAGTGAAATATTGAAGCATTTACACTAATATAATAAATAAATAAATAAATAACTTAATTTAAGTTTGTGATGGTTCCCTTGAAAAAGTCAAAGGGCAATGAGAAAATACAATCTAATTATCATACATGGGAAATTTATATATGTGATGACATCTAATTTGGTCCCCACATTTTGATGCTAGAAAGGTGGGTAAATTCATGGCCAATTTTAGCTTTGGTCATAATGGCTTGACACAGAAAGAAACAGAAGGAAGGAAGGAAGGGGGAATTGTAGAGAGGAAAAATTAATCAAACTATCTATCTATCCTTCTATACTTCAACCTTCCTTCTGGACATGTGGCACAAAGGTCACTTACATTTCATAAATCTCTTTTAAATATATATATTGTGTTCATTTTCTTCATGCAAAGATATTCATAAGCAATTGGGGTTTTTTTTCATCACACTATAAACACATTTCTTAGTTATTATAACTTCCCTTGGTGTGTTCTTCAATAAGGTAGCATCCTTTTTTATTTCATTTTTTTTTATGATTGAAATATTAATTAACGAAATTTTAAAATAATAATTGAAATTAAAAATTCTTTTGATCACAATAGTTTTTCTATATCTACAATGTTGTCTCTGAAATTATTCAATATAGATTAATGTGATTGATAATTTTTTATTTTAATTAATATTTTAAAATTTCGTTAATATCATGAATTGAATTGATGTATATTTATAGGGGTGCAACAATTTTCAGGTGAAATTGAAGCAATTTGGAAGCCTCCAATAAATTAGTAGAATCAATAACTTGATCAACAAGAAATAGAAAAAATGTCACAAAGCACATTAAAGAGAGCCATAGGGGCAGTAAAGGATCAAACAAGCATAGGGCTAGCAAAGGTAGGAAGCAGCACATCACTTGCTGACCTTGAAATTGCCATTGTAAAAGCAACAAGACACAATGAAAATCCAGCTGAAGAGAAACACATAAGAGAGATTCTTAGCTTAACATGTTACTCACGTGCATTCATAAGTGCTTGTGTAAATAATCTCTCTAAGCGTTTGAGCAAGACAAGTAGTTGGACAGTTGCTTTGAAAACACTTGTTTTGATTCAAAGGTTGTTGTCAGATGGTGATCCTGCTTATGAGCAAGAAATATTCTTCTCAACTCGGCAAGGGACTCGCCTTCTCAACATGTCCGATTTTAGGGACACGTCCAAGTCGAATTCGTGGGACTTCTCTTCATTTGTTCGAACGTATGCATTGTATCTCGATGAAAGGATTGAGTACAAGATGCAACATAAGCGCGTGAGGCGTAGTAGGTTTGCTTATGACGAGGAGGAGGAGGAGGAACAACCGAGGGAGAGGGAAAGAGAAAGAGATAGAGATAGATATAGAGAAAGAGATAAGGATAGAGAAGGTGTTATGAGATCTACATCATTGTATGAAATGAGGTCTGAACTATTATTTTCCAAAATGCAGCATTTGCAGTTGTTGCTTGAAAGATTTTTGGCTTGCCGTCCCACAGGTTTGTATTATTTAGAACATTAAAGTTTGCCTCATACAAATTAGTAATCATTCGTGGATATCCACTTTTTGTATACCAGCGCGACACCTGGTTAATCACGTGCAAAAATATGGTTAATTCAATCGAGTAGATTGTTAATTCAACTACATGATTAATCATATTTTTCAATGTGATCTAAATTAATCATCTATTCAACTGAATTAACTATATTTTTGCATACGATGAACTAGGTTTGTAGGTGTACAAAAAAAAGTGGGTGTTTATATAACATTTTTATATACAAATATAGGGGTTCTATAAAATCTCTATTTTTAGTTCTATTTATCATTCGTGTTTGGATCTCCTACGACAGCTGCATGGTAAAATAACAGTAGAGACTATTAGATCTATTTCTTATAGTCTTTTCAACTATAACATTGCAGTTGTTGAAGGGGATCCAAGTCTTTATCTTCTATGATCAACAATGTTACATACTTAAAGGACTCCAACTCACCTCCAAAACTGCTTTTCCATTGACCTCACTTCTCGGGCTGTCAACTCCCGATAATGTGGGGGTGGGGAAGAAGAGAAGACGATGGATGTGAGTTAGAGTCCACCTAACATTATTAATCCTACGTGACGACAATGATGTTTATTTTTGTTAGTCAGGTCAACAACAAATAAATAAATTGACATAACTAAAAGAGGTCATTCTTGATATCAAAATGTCATAGATCGATACAAGAATTATTTATGCAAGAATTAAAATATTTTGCATGACCAAATAACTGACAAAACCTACATGCATCTTTACATAATATTCTTATAGTTATGTATCAATTGCTATTGCAAAAATGCATCTACTCATAACATTGTTTAGATATGCAAACAAGTGCATATAAGATTAAGTATATATAAGCATAAGAATCAATGTCGTGCTCATTTTAACTGGACAGGGAGAGCAAAGTCTCATCGAATTGTGATAGTGGCACTCTACCCAATTGTGAAGGAGAGTTTTCAAACATATCATGACATGACAGAAATACTAGGTATCTTCATCGATCGTTTCACCGACATGGAGGTACCAGATTGCATTAAGGTGTATGACATATTCTGCCGTGTCGGAAAACAGTACGATGAACTAGACCTGTTTTACAGCTGGTCTAAAAGTATTGGAATCGCACGTTCGTCCGAGTATCCAGAGATTGAGAGAGTCACAACAAAGAAGTTAGAGCTCATTGATCAGTTCATCAAAGACAAGTCTCTCATAGCGCAAACCAAGAAGCTTAATGCACAAGAAGAAAAGAACAATGAAACAAATGAAGAAGAAAAAGGAGATCTACAAGAGGATAATGAAATCAAAGCACTTCCACCACCAGAAGAATTCAATGAGGAACAAACAGAGGAAGTAAAAGAAGAACAAGATTCAAAAGAAGAAAAAACAGTGCAAACAGAAGGTGATTTATTAGACTTAGGTGACAGCATGGTGACAAAACAAGAGTATGATGGAAACAAACTAGCATTGGCATTATTTGATGGTGAAGCACAAACAACAAGTACTACACAAGCTCTTCCATGGCATGCTTTTGATGATGCTGCAGATTGGGAAACCACACTAGTGCAATCAAGTAGTAACTTGCCAAACCAAAAACCATCATTAGGGGGTGGATTTGATACATTGTTGTTGGATAGTATGTATAAACAATCATCAACAAATGCATCTATGCAAGGAGTAAGTGGTTATGGAAGTGCTAGCAGTTTTGCAAAAAGGTCAGAAGCAATGTTAGCATTGCCAGCACCACAATCATCAAGGAGTAGTTCAAGTTTAGAAACTGAAGATCCATTTGCAGCATCAAGGGTTGTGGCACCACCAGCTTATGTGCAAATGTCAGAGATTGAGAAGAAACAAAGGTTATTAGCGGAGGAACAAGCAATGTGGCAGCAATATGCAAGAAGTGGCAGCATGAATGGACAAGTTTCATATACAACACAACAACAACCTAATAATTTCTACATGGGGGGGTTTCCACAAAATTTTGGGAACTATTATCATTAACTAGGAAGAATTTTTCATTAGTTTGAACTTAACCAACTCCCCCTTCTTTGCAAGGTGAAGAAAATTTTAATTGGACAGCTAGAAGATCTTGTTTATAAGCTTCTTGCAATTTTTTGTAACACACAAAAGTGAAATGAAGTCCAACATATTATTACACATTGTATTGATAGTATAAATTCTTCTTATTGTCAAGTTAGAATTTTTTCTTAGAAATTATATATTATTTAATTAATAAACTTTTAACTTAAAATTCAAAACTATATTAGAATGTATAACAAATCATTTTTTATGAATGACAGCTAACTTTTAATTGATAAAGAATTATTGATTGAAAAGTCATTCTCTCATATTTTGCTTTGAGCTTGAGAGCAGAGGACATACGTGTATGGAACAATATGGTGAAGGGGTAAAGGGTGAGGTGTGCTCATAGAAATTGCAAGCAACTGCATAAGCAACGCAAAACATGCAGAGGTTGCAGACGAAATATGGGCCAAGCAATTAACTAATCAGCAAAGAAGCACGTTTTATGAAGTTGAATCGTATTGCCTATAATTCAAAACATATATCAAGCTTTTGTTCAACTTCCTGGAGCTAGATGGAAGCTGTTGAAATATTATTTCATCAATTCAGTTTCAACATAGAAAATACATATATGATGAAAATGTTGTTCAGCAACTTTGATTACACTGAGACAAATAACCGGGGAAATAAACAATTGAAAAATTAAAGCTCAACTACAGTATTTAGCCTGTAAGAGCTGAGTTGAGAGCGCTGTGAACATCAACTCCAATCTGAGCTTCAGCTTTCTCCAAATCAGTGTTGGCTGAGTTGAGCTTCTGAGTGAAATCTTGAAGACCCTTCTGCACTAGGCTTGCATCAATTTGATCCAATGGTACAGCCTCAACAGCGATTATATCAGCAACAGAGTTTGCATGGATGAAAGCGAAGCCGCTGCTTACGAAATACTTGGTTGTTTCACTCCCTTCATGTACAGACAGGACTCCAGGTTTCAACTCTGCAATTGTTGCAACATGTCCTGGGAGAACACCCATCTGGCCAGTTGTAGCTGGGACTATAACCATATCAACCTATAAAACATAAATTATGTCATTTTCAAAGGGAAGAAGAATTAAGCAAATTTCTAACATAAAAACCTATATAACTATGGAAACAGTGAGGGTGGGTTATTGCAGCATTAGAAAAGAAATTAGACAATCAAAATTGTCCATATAGATAGTTACACTGAAACAAACATGTGATATATGTTTTGGATTATAGGCAATACAATTCAACTTTATATTAGGTGAGGTCAACCACATGGGATCAAACAATGCTATAATATCCTATCATGAATCATGTCTAACTGACAGACTGCTTAAATCCAAATCCTTAATAGTTTGATCTCCCTTAGCCACTAACTATTGGGGTACCTTTTGTTTGATCTAATCTCCTTATTAATATTTGTGGGTGTTCTCCACAAAACACCTATGTTGAAACTCTGCCATCTTTTATACAGTTAGGGCTACTTTAATTCTCAGAAATGCTTTTATTCCCAAACCTCAATACTATCTTCTATTGCGTGAATACTCATCCATTGAAACATATTTTAAAGGAATATTAAAGCTAGAAATAGCACACTTGAAACAAGATGCGAGTTTTATAGGGAAAATATTGAATGAGTTTTAATTTCAAAACCAAGTCCTTAAAAGAGATGTTACCAAGACCATAATGTATACTTTACAGTAAAAAGTTAATTTCCTGTTATAAAGACCGTAAAATCACTGCATGGTCTAGTGCTCAAATTTAAATGTAAAAAATTAAAAGGCTACCCATTTCAAATGTTTATTTACATGTATTATTGAAAAGTTTATCCATGTCAGCCAATGTTAAGCACAATAAATTTCATGTGGCACTAAGGCAACATTCTTCTTCTTCTAAATTTCCAGGAAGTTAAAAAAATTCTCTAGATTTTTTTTGGCTATATACCATGAGGTCCATGACAGTCTTTGAGATAAAACAGGGGGATGACATGAGAAGTTGTAACATTAAACAATTCCTTCTTCAAGAAATAGTAATAACACACTAAGGGGAAGACCCCGAAACCCCACAGCATTACTTTACCAAGGATATCCTAAAATATGAGGATTATGTTATTCCCACAGAACAAAAAACAAGAAGTTCATATTATATTCTACCAGCAAGGTTTACGTCGTTTCGGAAATAATTCTAAAAGAAACATACAGAGTAATCAAATACCTATCGTTGGCAAAAGATAATGGTACACAGCAAAAGAATGTGGGTTGATTTCAATCTTCAAGCAGAAAAAAACTTAACATAACAACAATGCAATCTTAATAATAAATAATAAATGACAAAAATCACATAAAATAGAGCATGGAATCAGAATGAACATAAATCAACATTTCTTATCATAAGAAAATTTAAAAACTAACAAAAGACAATGAACTACATCCTAAATTCAATTTTCATTTAAATTAAATGGAAAAACTATCCCTCAAATGTTGTATCAATTTTTCATTGAAAGTTAAAAGTTCAAACATTGGCACGCCCACAAAAACAACAAC
Organism: Cicer bijugum; assembly: GCA_037974875.1. Classification (NCBI taxonomy): domain Eukaryota; kingdom Viridiplantae; phylum Streptophyta; class Magnoliopsida; order Fabales; family Fabaceae; genus Cicer; species Cicer bijugum. Next base: position 20,846,047 of record JBBPBT010000850.1, on the reverse strand, counting down.
AAAATCATTCTTCCACTAGTTATAGTTAACTACATGGATCTAATACACCAAAACATACTAACATGAATCACATGTCAAACAAATAATTTCAATCCAAATCCTTCTTAACAATTCATCTCATAATTTTCCTTATCCCTTATACTCAAACAATTAGATTCCATCAATTGATTCAATTTCAACCTATTCAATAACAATCTCAATTAACCAATTTAAAAAATGCAGAACCAAAAACGCAAATCATAAACAATCTCACAATAACAAAATCGAAATGAAAATAACAACCTCTTTAGCGGCCAATTGAGAAGTATAAGGAAGGACAAAGTTAACAGTGAGTTTGGTAGGGAGAGTGGAAGGAGTAGGCGGACGAGGTTTCATGAATTCGATAGGTGTCTTAGGTGGGTCAAGATTGGGGCTAACTTTCTTCCACGCGTCAATGAAGCTAGAATCGGCGGCAGGAGTAGCCACATCTGTTGAGAATCGGCGCGTGGAGGCGGCGCGAGAGAGGAAAGTTGATGTAGCGCGGCGGAACATGGCGATGATAGGGTTGGATCGCTCGGCCTCGCAAGTCGGAGAGGAAAATGAGTGTGCGTGAGTTTAGAGAGAGAAAGAAATAAAGACAAGTGAGAGAATTGATTGGTTGCAAAAATGAATTCAATGTAGTGTGGGTTTGGGTATATTGGTAATTGCAAATCTGGGCTTTGTTTTTTTTATAGCCTAGCCCAATAATACTGTTGTTTCAAAATCCAAATTAAAGGTTGCTATTCACACCTTTGGTTTTGCTGATACGCCTCTTGCTATTCACACCTTTGGTTTTGCTGATACGCCTCTAAGAAGTTTAGGTTGGTTAAGTCCTGCAAGTTTGTTGGGGTTAGGGGAAGCCTACAGGATTAAAGACGGCTCCTTACATTGGTAATGTGATTCGAATTCAATTTTTTTTTTTTAGGTTTTAGTTTGAATTATTATCAACTAAATCATCCTATATTGAAAGTTTTACTTTATACTCCATTAATTATATTGTTACTTCACATTATATTCAAACTACTCATTTTATTTTATTTTTATTTTTATTTTTAAAAAAAGCTTTTTTTAAAGCATACTATTCATACAGGCCCCAATTACATACATATATTACTTATAACCTTCCTATTACATCTAAGAAGAAGCTCTCAATGGTACCTCCAATTTTAGATCTTCCACTAATATATTGATATAAGTTGATTCAACTTGTAAGAATTTAACTCAAATCTCACATGAAGTTGGGTTCAAATGTTATTGAATATCAGGAGTATTCTTACTTCTAAGAGTAACTTTAGAGTTTACTGAAAATATTTTATTACACCAAAATTTAAGAGTATAGGATTTTATAGATTTATCGAGATGAGAAAAAACTTCGAGACTCAAAGAAGTAAGAATACTCATGATATTTAATAGGATTTGAACTCAACTTCGTGTGAGATTTGAGTTAAATTCTTACCAGTTGAATCAACTTATATCAGTACATTAGTGGAAGATCTAAAATTGGAGGTACTGTTGAAAGCTTCTTCTTGGATATAATAGAACGGTTATATAATGTACGTATGCAACTAGAGTATGTGTGAATGGGTTTTGTATTATGGGCTTTGTTTTTGTATAGCCCAGCCGAATACTACATCATCATTGTTTCAACATCCAAAATAAAGGTTACTATTCCCACATAAGAACTTCGTATATTTGACGAATTTGACTATAAAGTTTATATCGTATAAATCATGCATATAAAATTTTATATAAATTTAAAATAATTTGATATTTTATTGAGAAACTGTTGAGACAAATTTTCAAATTAATGTTTTGATGATAATTAAACAAAAGGTTAATTAAGACTTTTAATTATGATTCTAAGTGTTTTTTGTATTTAACATGTTTATTTGAGTGTGTTAACACAAAATAGGTACCAAACATTACAAAATAGATCTTATTAAAATCAAGAAAGCAAAATCAGTAAAACGAGGAACGTTCTTGATAGATTTCTGAAAAACGAATAATGTTCTCCACATCTACCATAAACAAAAATGATCAACTTTCTATGTAAAAAATTAGATCAGTGAAGTGTTATCCATTTCATATTTTCATCATAAATATACATAGATCAATCTAAGCAATAATTATTCCAGAATTCGAAGGCTCAACACCTTACTTCATAAAATAAAATTATCTATAAAAATTAGAGATAAAAAGTGGAGCATTTTTATAATTTTCTTGTCTCTAAAATTTGACATAAACTAAAGATAAACAAAAATGTAAAAAAAAAAAAAACAAAATTAGGTTTTCACAATGAGCCATTTTAACTTGCATCAAAACTTCTGATACTTTCTAAATATAAAAAACATCTACCAAAACACATGTATAT
>JBBPBT010000850.1:20804150-20823176 GCA_037974875.1 Cicer bijugum | reverse complement strand
TAGAGAATTTGTTTTTGATTTAAATGAAATTTATATTATTATGATTCTCATATGCAAAATAGTGTGCGTATACATACATATATACAATTTTTTTTGATGAATATACATACATAAAAAATATATAAGATTGATTTTGTGGCAAAGTTATAGAGTAGAGTAATAAAGAGGTTATATGTTTCAATACACACTCAACAAAATATTAATCATACTAAAAATATTAATCATACTAATTACTAACATTCACCATTGAAAATAATAATAATAATTTAGCAGGACAACTTAATTAATATTTTTTAAAGACAATTCAAAAATGACATTTACAAATTATAATCTAAACCCTAAATCCTAAACACTAAAATAATATAATGTAAACTATTGAAAGAAAAAAACTAATTACTATGAACTTCTTCATTCCTTGTCGCCAATAACGGCTAACAACATTTGCAATAGTAGTGCTAAACTGTTTCCAATTAAGGCTAACAACATTTCCAATCAAAAAGCTCCATGTGACCAAAATGGTGGTAGGAATCGAATGTAAAACAAGACTCACTTCCATAGTTGATGTTGCACTTGATACCAATAATAGGAATAAGGTCAAAAAGATTTTATTATTATTAGGGTAAATAACAATACGACCAATCAAGAATTGAAAAAATATAACAAGAGTGGAGAGAAAGAACTTGACAGCATCGTAATGTTCTTCCATGAATTTACCACCATAAGACGACATCTTTAATGTTGGAAAGGGAATCAATAGCGAATATAATATCAACATAGTTGTGGCTAATATCTCCCACCTATTCTTGTCAATATATATATATATATATATATTCTTTAGATTAGATACATGAGTAAAAAATACATGATTTATTTTACTTATATAAAAAAATAAACACACGAGTAAAAAAACTTATCATCAATTTATTCTACATGAACTATCATTTTTTTAGAAATAAAAACCACAAAACATATAATAGTGTGAAGGTAAATTAATTAAAGTTATTGAATACCTTGATTCAATTGGATCAGATGATGACCTAGGTTCTTCCATCCGAATCAATTGATGTTGGTTGCGTTTTTTCACTAAAACAATAACAACGTATAATATTTATGTTAATATGATTGATACATTTGTTATATAATCTTTTTGAATTGGAAGTAGTAAATTGAAATAAAAAAAAAAAAGAATAACATTAAATTAAAGAGATGGAGTACCTTGAATAATAGTACTTGGTCAAATCACTTAATTTTCTATGTTTTTTATTGAAAGTAAACCTACATTTTAAACTGATAAGTAGGTAGAAAAAATTGGAAGTACGTTGTGTTAACTTATTTCCTATTTTTTTTCATCACATTTTTAGTGATAACAGATTTTCTAATCTCATGTTATGTAATCCAATATTCTAGCTATATATCCTCGTTTGAATTATTCCAACAAAAAGAAATTGATTAAATAAAAAAAAATTACTTTACGGTTGCCTATCTATCTGTTTAATATATATCTTTAATTTGATAAAAAGAGAGAAATAAAAAAGCATATTAATTTACCTATCAATTTTAGGGTTACAGTTACTTTTAGGGTTGCTTAGATGGGTCCATTGTGCCACATCATCTTGAAATAATTCACTCAACATGATTCAAGTTCTACTATCTCACATCACCCTAAATCAAGTTTAACTTTTAAAAAATTATATTATATTTCATTACTTTAATTTATACATTAATATTTAATTTATATTTAATTTTATTATAACTTAAAATATTAATTTAAATATTCTAATTAATAATATTATATATTATTTTAATTTAAAATTAAAATCAAAATCAAAATCAAAATTTAAAATTTAAAATAAAAAATAAATAATAAAGTACCATTAATAAAAACTTAAATAATCTTCTGTACCAAAAATTAAGAATAAAAAGTATAAGTAACAAATTGTTCCTATTAATAAGCTAAAGAAAAAGTATGAGTAACAAATTGTTCCTATTAATAAGCTAACAATCGTAATTAAAGGAAAAAAAAAGACGTGGTATATTAACTAAAAAAAGCTAATGGTTATAAAATTATCATTATTTAATAAATTAAAAAGAAGTTAACACCTATAAATTAATAAAAAATGATAAATTTATTATTATTAATAAATTAATAAAAGACAACGGTTATAATTTTATTATTATTAAATTGTAAAGCACATTTCCTTCCTGAAAGTACCGTGATGACACATTGGCACAACTCCAACAGTTAACCCACAAAACTGAAAGTTAAGTACTGACACATTGGCACAACTGCAACAGTAAACCCACAAAAAACTAAAAGTTAAGTAATTAGGATCAACTCATTTTAGCTGCGGTTGGAGATACTCTAATATTCAAGGTACTCCATCTCTTTAATTTAATGTTATTCTTTTTTTATTTTAATTACTTACTTGCAATTCTAAACGATTATATAGAAATTTATCAATCTCAATAACATGAATATTTATAAATTGTTATTGTTATAGTGAAAAAAACTCAAAGAAGATCAAGTGATTCTGATGGAAGAATCTAAGTTATCTGATCCAATTAAACTAAGGTATTTAATTAATTTATCAGGCTATTCTAATGTCTTTTGTGGCTTTTATTTCTAAAGATAATGAAGAAAAAAAATGATAGTTGTATAAAAATATTTTACACGACGCACATTTTAGATATTTTTTGTATGGTTTTTAACATAATCTTGATTATATTAAATTCATAATTTCTTAATGTTATATAGAAATGTATGAATCATATTAACATAAATATTATACATTGTTATTGCCATAGTGAAAAACGCAACGAAGATAAAGTGATTCTTCATATGGAAGAACGCAACGAAGATCAAGTGATTCTTCAGATAGAAGAATTTAAGTCTTCTGATCCAATTAAACCAAGGTAATCAATATCTTTAATTAATTTACTCTCATGCTATTGTCTTTTGTGACTTTTATTTTAAAAAATAATAGAAAAAATGATAATGCAACGTCAATTTAAATTTATCAACAATTTATAATGATGATACATGACCATTAAAATAAAAATAAATTTTTCGACAAAAAAAATAAAATGTATGTATCTAATCTATTTTTTTTTACTAATGTATTTTTTCATATGCAAAATAACTTGTGTATTTTATACTGTGACAATTTTTTCATATATATATACAGATCCATTGAAAGTGAGAAAGTTATTCAAAGTGACCAAGAGAGGTATATGCAAGTAGTCATAATGTCATGGATATTATGTTCAATATTGATTATCTTCCCTACATTAAAGATGTCATCTTACGGTGGTAAATTCATGGAAGAACATTACATTGTTATGACATTATTTCTCTCTCCTCTTGTTATATTTTTTCAAATAGGGATTTGTGGTTTTGAGAATATTGATCACCCAGTTAACGATAGAATATTTTCGATTTTATTCCTAATATTGCTATCAAGTGCAACGTCAATTATGGAAGTTAGTCTTGTGTCGCATTCGACTTGTATAGTCATTTTGGTCTCATGGCTCTTCTTGATTGCAATGGTTGTTCAGGCTAATTGGGAAAATATTGCAAATGTTGTTCGGGTTAATTGGCAAAAGATCTCTAGTTATGATATATTATTAGCCTCACAAGGAATGATGAAATTCATACCAACTATTTGTGTTCTTTCTTTAGTTTGCGATATTATTTTCCTAGTGCACATTTTTAGTTCTTAATTTTGTTTTCTTCTTCTCTATAGACTACTTTGTAATTTTCTTTATCTTAATAAAGACATTGTTTATGAATAACAATATTGCTTTTAATTGATTCTATGTATCGGGAAAATTCACCGTTAATTTGTTTGTTCTAATTAATTCCAATATGCGAAACCAACTATCTCCATCTTCAATGCAAAATATATTCACTAACATAATTGCAGCTGTAGTTTGTTAATGCATGACTAGTTTTTTTCTATCTTTTAACTAATAAAATACTCGTGTGGAAGTTCGGATGTACGTCGTTATTATAATTTTTTTAGATAATCATTAAAGAAAATTAATTAAAAAATAATATCTTATTTATACAATAAATAAAATATTTATATTTTATTATAATTAATAATAAACAAATAAATTTAAAATTGATAATAAACAAATAAGTTCTCTAATCTCAATTGATAGCACCAAAATTTTGAACTATACAACTATGGTATTGCTTTCACTTAAGAATGAGGATGAACTCTCACATCATTGTGCCCGCCACATGGGTGAGGATAGCTAAGAATAGAATATTAGGTTTCAACAAGTTATTCTATTAGCTATTTATTTGAGTATTTTAAATTTGCTTAACCACTCCTCGCCGCCTTGCTCCGCGTCGCTCAAACTTGTGATTTACCGATTCACCTTTTGATTGTTTCTCAAACTTACGATTCACTCTCATTTGCTTAGCCGCTCTTCTTCTCGCCGCCTTTGATCAACTCCGCCTTGGCCGTTTGTCTATCGTCAAAACTCAAAAGGTTCAAATTTCAATTTTTTATTTTTGTTTATAATCAGAATTGATGTTTGAAGTTTTGATTTCGAGTTTTGTTAGTTGTGAGTTTGAAGCTTTGATATGAAGTTTAGAGTTTTAATTAAATGTTAGTGTTGATTTTTGTTTAGAATTTTTGTGTTGTATATAAGGTGTTTGATTTTATGTCTATATAAAGTATTTGAGTTTTGTTGTTGTAAATAAGGTGTTTTAATTTTATATTTCCTAAATTGATTGATTTAGATAAGTTTATGAGAATAAAGAAGAGTAAAAGAATTGATTGTTTTGGATATTAAAAGACAATTTGTCACACCCCTTAGTATAATTTGTGACAATTATACTTTACTCTTTTAAGAAAGAAATCTGTTTATTTAGTTTTTTTAGAGTTATCAGTAGGGGTGGAAATAGGCCAGGCCAGACCAGGCTTTGAAAGGCCTGAGTCTGGCCTACGATTTATTTTTTCGGCCTAAGTCTGGCCTACGGCCTATCATAGGCTTTTTTTTCGGCCTAAGTCTGGCCTTTTTAATAGTTTGGCCTGTCCTGGAAGCCTTTTTAAAAGCCTTTTTAAACGAATCCATTATTACTTCTTAAACAAATAAGGAACAACTACTAAGTGATTGATTAATTGAATGGTTACCGAATATAAAACGATTACCAAATATAGAACTGCTACCGAATATGGAACGACTACTGAATATGGAATGATTAGTAAGTGATTGCCTAATTGATAGAATTTAAAATAGAAAATAATATTATTAATATAATAATAAAAAATAATATTAATAAATATATATAGGCCGACCTGTTAGGCCTAACATGCTTTTTTATAAGTCTGAACCTGACCTATTTAAATAAATAGGCTTTAAAAACAGCATGAGCCTAGCCTTTTTATTAAATAGGTCAGGTCAGGCCAGGCCATAGGCCCCTACGAACGGCCTAGCCTATTCCCATCTCTAGTCATCAGATTATTGGTGCTTATAAATAGTATTATAGTTTATATTCACTTGATTATTATACACAGACATAATAATATTAGAGAGCGAAAAGATTTGTGTATAATAATAAATAAATATGAATCATAATAATATTTATAAATTTTAATAATTCAATGGCTCTAAAAAATTAAATCATGATTGGAGAGATAAATTTGTTACCTCTACATTTTAACTCTTACTCTCACATTTTACTATGTCTTGTATGTACTCTTAAAAATATTCTAGTAGAAAATACAATTTTTGTAATAGAATCAATTTGTTTGTTGTGTCAATACATTTATGTCAATGATAGGTACTCTTGCTTCAACCTTTGGCAGTTCTTTCTTACAATTATCAATTTTCTCTTCACATGAAGTGGTTTCCTCTATGGTGGAAGCTTGGGATTTTTTTATGAATATTAATGAATCTCCTTCTTTTTATTTTGTTAGGATTCTCTGATGGCTTCTCGAAATATGTAGGCCTTATCAGTTTACATGTAGAAAAAGTACATTTGAATTATAAAGTTATATTTGTATCAAGAAATGATAAAGCCAAAAGTGATATATAATAATCAGTTATAATTGATTAATATATATCAAGTTATGTATTTCAATTATAAATGAATCTTATATATATTTCAATTATAATAACATTATTTAACAAAATTTAGTTTTTTCTTTGTATTGTAAATTATTTCAAATAATTAAAATAACATTTTTCTTTTTCAGTTTCAGAAGTTTAATATATGGAGTATTTTGGCATCATGCTTTTACAATGAGTTTCACCATCTATAATTTTTGTTGTCGTGTGAATACATAAAATAAATAAATAAATAAACAAATAAAAGCATTCAAATACTATTTTAAATTTGATGAAAAGAGTATATACATATACATAAATTAGAATATAAAGTAGAATGTTAATAATTTGAGGAATTTTGGTCCTGTCTGCAGCTTATTAGAAAAAGAGATGAAAACAACTATTTAAGGAACAAATATAAGCGAATTTTAAGAGAATTTATTATCTAGAAATATAAGAGAATAAATGTAACACCCTAAAAATTGTATATTACATTTATTCTTATTTATACTAATGATTATATTATTTATATTTTATTGTCGCAATTCATATATTTATACAAATCTCTTAAATCTTATTAAAAATAAATGATTGTTAGTTATTCAACTGAAGTTTAATTTAGGAAGTTCAAAAATTAATGTGTTTATTATAGTTGGGGAATAAATTAGAAATAAACCCAATAGAAACCTCAAATTCAATTTCTAGTAGTCCATTTTGTAGTCAAAACAAAATTTGTCATTTGTAAGGATTTGGAGGGGTGTAATTGACAATTCCCATTACACTCCCCTTTACTTAAAACCCAATTGTTAAAAAATAAAATAAAATAATGAATGAAAGGAAGAAAGAGGGGGGATGACACAATGTAGCAGAACCGTATGATATCTCATAAAATGAAGGGAAAAAAAATAAAAGAGATGAAAGAAGGGAGAAAAGGAAACTTAGGGTTTCAATATAGGAGAAGAAATTTAGAGTTCTTGCATGTTTAGAAGGAAGATGGAAACATGAAGAAGAGTTAAAGTTTCACTTGTAGAAGAAGGAATTAGAATCAAACTTTGGGGTCTCAAATTAATCTCTTCTTAAGGTAACATAGAAAATCCTCTTAAAACCTCTCTTAGGTGTGCTTAGAGATATTAGTTGCATGTTCTTAATATCTGTTTCTTGATTTGTATATTTAGGTATTGAGATAATTCTATTTGATTTAGTATCATTGATTATTAATAATGCATGTTAGGTGTTTGTATTAATTACTATGAAGAGTTGTTATTTGATTGTTGTTGTTGATTATTGTGGTTGGACTTGTGATGAGATGATGACTATTTAGTATTGGTAATTACTTGATTTTATGCTGAATTTTGAATGTATTTTACTTAGTTGATCATATTAACTTAAAAATATAAAGTTTGAAGTGAAAATAGTATGGTGTTGTATTCAAACCTGTATAGGTATATCTTTGGTATTTTATTCATAACTTTATCCATAAATAGTGTTTTGAACTGATTTCTATCCCATTAGAAAATAGACTTAATTACCTACGAAATAGGCACTGGTTTCACCAATTTTCATTGAGATTTGGTAGAGAAAATTGAGTTACAAGTTGGAAAATAATCTATTGTTATGTTTTTGTATAAGTATACCTTATTTTATTAAACTGTACTAAATGAATGTCTATTACGCATAATAAAAATTATATTTATAAACTAGACATCTTAGGCTTTCCAAAATGTTATCATTTATTTAAATCGGACATCGTTTGATATTTTAATTAATTTCTCAAAGTTATAGTGTTTCTGCATAAAACGAGTATGACATAGGTAAGTTAAGATGATGATGATTATTATTATTATTATTATTATTATTATTATTATTATTATTATTATTATTATTAGTAGTAGTAGTAGTAGTAGTAGTAGTAGTAGTAGTAGTAGTAGTAGTAGTAGTAGTAGTATTAGTATTAGTATTAGTATTAGTATTAGTATTAGTATTAGTATTACTATTAGTATTAGTATTAGTATTAGTATTAGTATATATATATATAGGGTTCATTCTAGTTAGATGAACTCTCCGTCTATATACGATGGAAGTGAGGGTAAGTGGGGCACCACTTACGGACTTAATTATGTCCAATCTTAGCAAAAGAGGTTATTCAAGTAGAGGACATTGGGTGAAACCAATGTAGTCTTTATGACTTACTTGATATATTGAGTTTAAGTCATTAGATTATTCATTTCTAATGGCTTAAAGTGTTTGAAATATTTGAGGCTAAAGGTAGAAAAGGTATTTGAATATAGCTTACGAAGAAATAGTATGATATTAATTTGTAGCATAGTTTACCGAGATGATTTTCCATGCTTAGCACACCGGCATGGCTAGGAAACATCAATAATTATTTTTATTAAATTTATGTTGCTGAGTTTTATGCTCACTATGTTGAGGGTGATGTTTTTCAGGTAACAGGTAAACATTAAAAGTCTGAGGAGTATCCGGATTTGTTCACCAGCCCTTCAATGTCATGAGTCGGAGTCAGAGTCGGATCACGTCTTGAGTCTAGATTATAGTCATAGTTTAATTAAGTTTCAATTGAAAATTGTTTTAAATTTGTAAGTAATTAGGTATTTATGAATTAAAAAATTCAGTTTCATTTGCATTGTGCATATTTTTGTTTCATTCATGTTAAAAAAATTAGACGAAATAGTAAAATTGAATCATTTACAAACACATAAGATGTTATATTTTTTTAAAGTAATTTAATAATTAAATTCACACACTTAAGTGTAGAAAAGTGGTGATTTAATAGCTAGACTCACCCATATATTATGTCATAGTATTTATAGGACAAGATGATATGATCCTTTATATATAAAAATATAAAAAGTAATGAATTCAAACATTAATGGCATTTCTCATCAATTTTTTGGAATAAAATTAAGGAATGAATTATTACCTTGCAACTGCTAGACGTTTGGGTCTCCAAATCTCTATCATCACTCGTTCTCTCCTCTAATTCAACCCAAAAAGCACACATAGTGCAAAAGCAACAATAACAAATTTATTATCTTGTATGTATAAAAAAAAAAAGCGTTGAATTTTTCTCTCTCAACACTCATCCTCTCCTCTGATTCCATCCAAAAAGCACACATAGTGCAAAAGCAACAATAACAAAATTTGTCTTATTCAATTTTTTTTCTTTTAAATACTATACTCCTCTCCCAAGAACAGATGCGTCGTTGCATGCTTTTTTCACCCAGAATCTCCCTACATTTCCTTCTTTCTTCACCATGTCAAACGAGAATCATCTTGAAATATTGAATGTGTCATCATAATGACATTTAATGTCGCATTTTCTATTTACACGGTAATACTGTTGAATGTTGCACATGTTGTGCAACTGTTATGCAGTAATAATGTTGAATGTTGTGCATGTTGTAGTTATGTAGTAATAATATTAAATGTTGTGCAATGTTATGCATTAATAATGTTGAATGTTGTGCATGTTGTAGTTATGTTGTAATAATGTTGAATGTTGTGCATGTTGTGTAACTGTTATGCAGTAATAATGTTGAATATTGTGCATGTTGCACAACTATTATGCGGTAATAATGTTAAATGTTGTGCATGTTGTAGTTACGCATTAATAATATTAAATGTTGTGCATGTTGTAGTTATGTTGTAATAATGTTGAATATTGTGCATGTTGTAGTTATGCTGTAATAATGTTGAATTTTTCTCTCTCATCACTCGTCCTCTCCTCTGATTCCACCCAAAAAGCACACATAGTGCAAAAGCAACAATAACAAAATTTGTCTTATTCAAATTTTTTTCTTTTAAATACTATACTCCTCTCCCAAGAACAGATGCGTCGTTGCCTGCTTTTTCCACCCAGAATCACCTTGAAATATTGAATCTTCTTTTTTTTTCATTTACATGGCAATTTTACCTGTCAATGAGGTGTTTTATTGATGTAGCTATTGCACATTCTTCACTCTTGAAAGAGAACGAAGACTTTATAAGATTTATATTTAATCTGGTTAATGTTACATATGTAACAGTAACACTTTTCCTTTTTCTAGACAAGACAAACAAATATATTATACAATCTCTAATCACTTTGGTGTTTAATGCGACATTAGCAACTAAAACGGCACAAATCGCGTGTAGTCTTGTTTGATTCTGCTAATCTGGCTAGTTGCATTTATTGCAGTACTCTTTTTTAAAAGGAATGAAGGTTATTCTCAGCTATGCCAAATGTTTAGAACTTTAAAAGAAATTTTCAAGATACAGACTCTCTGTTGGTTACTGACAATAGAGAGAAAACCCGGTGGGACAAAACAAAGGAATTTTGTGGCAACACAGTGGGCTATATATTAGAAAACGTGGGCTATACATCAGGAAAAGTGGGCTATATAGCAAGAAAAGTGGGAAAACTCTGCGTGAACTTTTGCTCTTGGCGTCGTGCTGGATCTCTGGCGCATGAGCATCCTCTCTAGTTTCTAGTTGTTAAGTGAAGTTCTTTTATTTTTCCAGTTTATTCTACATTAATGTTTTCCTTATATTTTTTTGTTAAACTTCTTATATTTCCAGTTTCTAGATGTCTACTTTTCTTTATTAAGCGAAGTTTCCTTATATTTCTAGTTTCTAGTTGTCTACTTTTCTTTATTAAGTTACTTTATTAAGTGAAGTTCCCTTATATTTTCAGTTTCTAGTTGTCTACTTTTCCTAATTTTTCTTTATCATCACTCCTCCTCTCCTTTAATTCCACCCAAAAAGCACACAGTGCAAAAGCAACAATAACAAATTTATTATCTTGCATGTTTAAAAAAAAAAACGTTGCTAATTTTTTTCTCTCAATACTCGTCCTCTCCTCTGATTCCACCCAAAAAGCACACATAGTGCAAAAGCATCAATAACAGAATTTGTCTTATTCAATTTTTTTTCTTTTAAATACTATACTCCTCTCCCAAGAAAAGATGCGTCGTTGCCTGCTTTTTCCACCCAGAATCTCCCTACATTTTCTACTTTCTTCACCATGTCAAATGAGAATCACCTTGAAATATTGAATCTTTTTTTTTCACTCTTGAAAGAGAACAAAGACTTTATAAGATTTATATTTAATCTAGTGAATGTTACATATGTAACAGTAGCACTTTTCCTTTTTCTAGACAAAACAAACCAATATATTATACAATCTCTAATCACATTGGTGCTTAATGCGACATTAGCAACTAAAACGGCACAAATCATGTGTGAGTCTTGTTTGATTCTGTTAATCTGGCTAGTTTCATTCATTGCAGTACTCGTTTTTAAAAGGAATTAAGGTTATTCTAAGCTATGCCAAATGTTTAGAACTTTAAAAAGAAATTTTCAAGATGCAAACTCTCTTTTGGTTACCGACAATAGAGAGAAAATCCGGTGGGACAAAATAAAAGAATTTTGTGGCAACACAGTGGGCTATATATCAGAAAACGTGGGCTATATAATAGGAAAAGTGGGAAAACTCTGCGAGAACTTTTGTTCTTGGCGTCGTGCTGGATCTGGATCTCCGGCGCATCAGCATCCTCTCTAGTTTCTAGTTGTTAAGTGAAGTTCCTTTATTTTTCTAGTTTATTCTACGTCAATGTTTTCCTTATATTTTTTTTGTTAAACTCCTTATATTTCAAGCTTCTACTTGTCTACTTTTCTTTATTAAGTGAAGTTCCCTTATATTTCCAGTTTCTAGTTCTCTACTTTTCTTTATTATGTTCCTTTATTAAGTGATGTTCTCTTATATTTCCAGTTTCTAGTTGTCTACTTTTCCTAATTTTTCTCTATCATCCCTCGTCCTCTCCTCTGATTCCACCCAAAAAGCACACATAGTGCAAAAGCAACAATAACATATTTATTGTCTTGCATGTTTTAAAAAAAAAGCGTTGCAAATATTTCTCTCTCATCACTCGTCCTCTCCTCTGATTCCACCCAAAAAGCACACATAGTGCAAAAGCAACAATAACAGAATTTGTCTTATTCAATTTTTTTTCTTTTAAATATTATACTCCCCTCCCAAGAACATATGCGTCGTTGCCTGCTTTTTCCACCCAGAATCTCCCTACATTTCCTTTTTTCTTCACCTTGTCAAACGAGAATTTTTTTTTTCTTCATTTACATGACAATTTTACCTGTCAATGGGGTGCATTATTGATGTAGCTCTTGCACATTCTTCACTCTTGAGAGAGAACGAAGATTTTATAAGATTTATATTTAATTTAGTGAATTTTACATATGTAATAGTAGCACTTTTCCTTTTTCTAGACAAGACAAACAAATATATTATACAATCTCTAATAACTTTGGTGTTTAATGTGACATTAGCAACTAAAACAACACAAATCGTGTGTGAGTCTTGTTTGATTCTGCTAATCTGGCTAGTTGCACTCATTGCAGTACTCTTATTTAAAAGGAATGAAGGTTATTCTCAGCTATGCATAATGTTTAGAACTTTTAAAAGAAATTTTCAAGATGCAGACTCTCTGTTGGTTACCGACAATAGAGAGAAAACCCGGTGGAATTTTGTGGCAACACAGTGGGCTATATATCATAAAATGTGGGCGATATATCAGGAAAAGTAGGCTATATAGTAGGAAAAGTGGGAAAACTTTGCGAGAACTTTTGCTCTTGACGTCGTGCTGGATCTGGATCTCCGGCGCATCAGCATCCTCTCTAGTTTCTAGTTGTTAAGTGAAGTTCCTTTATTTTTCTAGTTTATTCTATGTTAATGTTTTCCTTATATATTTTTGTTAAACTCCTTATGTTTCCAGTTTCTAGTTTTCTACTTTTCTTTATTAAGTGAAGTTCCCTTATATTTGCAGTTTGTAGTTGTCTACTTTTCCTAATTTTTCTTTATCATCACTCGTCCTCTCCTCTGATTCCACCCAAAAAGCACACAGAGTGCAAAAGCAACGATAACAAATTTATTATCTTGCATCTTTTAAAAAAAAAAGAGTTGCGAATTTTTCTCTCTCACTCGTCCTCTCCTCTAATTCCACCCAAAAAGCACACATAGTGCAAAAGCAACAATAACAGAATTTGTCTTAATCAATTTTTTTTCTTTTAAATACTATACTCCTCTCCCAAAAACAGATGTGTTGTTGCCTGCTTTTTCCACCCAGAATCTCCCTACATTTCATTCTTTCTTCATCATGTCAAACGAGAATCACCTTGAAATATTGAATTTTTTTTTTCATTTACGTGGCAATTTTACCTATCAATGGGGTGTTTTATTGATGTAGCTCTTGCACATTCTTCACTCTTGAAAAAGAACGGTGACTTTATAAGATTTATATTTAATCTGGTGAATGTTACATATGTAACAGTAGCACTTTTCCTTTTTCTAGACAAGACAAACAAATATATTATACAATCTCTAATCACTTTGGTGTTTAATGCGACATTAGCAACTAAAACGGCACAAATCGTGTGTGAGTCTTGTTTGATTCTGCTAATCTGGCTAGTTGCATTCATTGTAGTATTCTTTTTTAAAAGGAATGAAAGTTATTCTCTGCTATGCAACATATTTAGAACTTCAAAAATAAATTTTCAAGATGCATACTCTTTGTTGGTTACCGACAATAGAGAGAAAACCCGGTGGGACAAAACAAATGAATTTTATGGCAACACAGTGGGCTATATATCAGGAAAAGTGAGTTATATAATAGGAAAAGTGGGAAAACTCTGCGAGAACTTTTGCTCTTGGCGTCGTGCTGGATCTGAATCTCTGGCGCATCAGCATCCTCTCTAGTTTCTAGTTGTTAAGTGAAGTTCCTTTATTTTTCCAGTTTATTCTAGGTTAATGTTTTCCTTATATTTTTTTGTTAAACTCATTATATTTCCAGTTTCTAGTTGTCTACTTTTTTTTTTTATTAAGTGAAGTTTCCTTATATTTCCAGTTTCTAGTTGTCTACTTTTCTTTATTAAGTTACTTTATTAAGTGAAGTTCCCTTATATTTCTAGTTTCTAGGTGTCTATTTTTCCTAATTTTTCTCTATCATCACTTTGGTGTTTAATGCGACTTTAACAACTAAAACGACACAAAGTCTTGTTTGATTCTGCTAATATGGGTAGTTGCATTCATTGTAGTACTCTTTTTTAAAAGGAATGAAGGTTATTCTCAGCTATGCCAAATGTTTAGAACTTTTAAAAGAAATTTTCAAGATGCAGACACAGTGTGCTATATATCAGAAAACGTGGGCTATATATATTTAATGTTGCATTAAAACTATATCATACTATGTGTCATCATAATGACATTTAATGTCGCATTTTCTATTTACACGGTAATATTGTTGAATGTTGTGCATGTTGTGCAACTGTTATACATTAATAATATTGAATATTGTGCATGTTGTGCAACAATTATGTAGTAATAATGTTGAATGTTGTACATGTTCTGCAATAGTTAAGCGGTATATATATAACCATGATGGTAAGTTTTTGTATGGAAAAAGTCTCAAATGCATGAGAAAAGTTTCACAAACAATCACAATATATATATATATATATATATATATATATATATATATATATATATATATATATATATATATATATTTAATGTCGCATTAAAAGAGTATCATACAATGTGTCATCATAATGACATTTAATGTCGCGTTTTCTATTTACACGGTAATAATTTTGAATGTTTTGCAACTGTTATGCAGTAATAATGTTGAATGTTGTGCATATTGTACAACAATTATGTGGTAATAATGTTAAATGTTGTTCATGTTGTAGTTACGCAGTAATAATATTAAATGTTGTGCATGTTGTAGTTATGCTGTAATAACGTTGAATGTTGTGTATGTTGTGCAACGTTATGCGGTAATAATATTGAATGTTGTGCATGTTGTAGTTTATGCTGTAATAATGTTGAATGTTGTGCATGTTGCGCAATTAAGCGATAATAATGTTGAATTTCAATTTTTTCATTTTAATGAATACTTAATGAAATTTAATTTATTTCCATGCTTTTGTGTTTTCAAACCCACATAGATGAAAACAAGGGTTTGTGACCTCTATTAGGTCCTTACTGCTGCCTATATTACTTGGTAAGTATTTGTATTGAAAATGTGAATTGATACATCATCCAATGTGGCATTACCATGTGTTTTAATATTGTAATTTCTGGTTACACCTTTACAATGGTGTGTCATGCTGACGATTATTAAATTAATATGGTGGTAGTTTTGTTGGTAGAGCCGATGTTGCAATACATATATCTCACAATTTTGCTTCTAAGTTGGGAACTATTCTCAACAGCATGAGAAAAATTTCACAAACAATCACAAAATATATATTTCACAAACAATAACAAAAAATATACATATATATTTAATGTCGCATTAAAAAAGTACATCATAATTATATTTAATGTGCATATTGTGCAACAATTATGTGATATGCACAATTATGCGGTAGTAATGTTGAATATTGTGCATGTTGTAGTTATGATGTAATAATGTTGAATGTTGTGCATGTTGTGCAACAGTTAAGCGATAATAATGTTGAATTTCAATTTTTTTCATTTTAATGAATACTTAATGAATTTTAATTTATTTCCATTTAAATTTTTATATTTGAAAATTATTTTAGAACAAAAGAAGAGTTAAATATAATTTTTAATAAGTTACTAACTTAAATTAAATACAAAAACTTCAATTTTTATTGTTTAAATAGATAATAGAATAACATAAAAGCTTTGTTTAAAAAGATAATAGAATAACAGAAAAAGAATTTAATGACTTTTTACCGCTTAACTGTTGCACAACATGCACAACATTCAACATTATTACTGCATAACTACAACATTCACAATATTATTACCGCATAATTATTGCACAACATGTACAACATTCAACATTATTACTGTATAACAGTTGTATAACATGCACAACATTCAACATGCGACATTAAATGCCATTATGATGACACATTGTAAGATATTCTTTTAATGCGACATTAAATATATATAGCCTACGTTTTCTAATATATAGCTCATATTTTCTTACACAATGTATGATACTCTTTATTAAGTAAAATTCTCTTATATTTCCATTTCTAGTTGTCTACTTTTCTTAATTTTTCTCTATCATCACTCGTCCTCTCCTCAGATTCCACCCAAAAAGCACACATAGTGCAAAAGCAACAATAACAAATTTATTATCATGCATGTTTTAAAAAAAAAGCGTTGCGGATTTTTCTTTCTCATCACTCGTCTTCTCATCTAATTCTACCCAAAAAGTGCAAAAGCAATAATAATAGAATTTGTCTTATTCAATTTTTTTTTCTTTTAAATACTATACTCCTCTCCCAAGAACAGATGCGTGGTTGCCTGCTTTTTCTACCCAGAATCTCCCTACATTTCCTTCTTTCTTCACCATGTCAAACGAGAATCACCTTGAAATATTGTATCTTTTTTTTTTCATTTACATGGCAATTTTACATGTCAATGGGGTGTTTTATTGATGTAGCTCTTGCACATTCTTCACTCTTAAAAGAGAACGAAGACTTTATAAGATTTATATTTAATCTGGTGAATGTTACATATGTATCAGTAGCACTTTTCCTTTTTCTAGACAAGACAAACAAATACATTATACAATCTCTAATCACTTTGGTGTTTAATGCGACATTAGCAACTAAAACGGCACAAATCGTGTGTGAGTCTTGTTTGATTCTGCTAATCTGACTAGTTGCATTCATTGCAGTACTCTTTTTTGCTGACAATTTAAAAAATAAAATAAAATAATATGCTTAGTAATCACACCAAATTTCACCTCCATCAAGTTTTTTTTTTTACTCTTTCAATAGACTCCTCGCAAATTCATTACAAAGAAATTCTCATCATAGCTTTAATTATTTGAAAGAAACCAAATAAAATTTTCTTCAAACTTCAAAGTCAAATAAACAAGAATTGGAGATTTTATTGGGCCCTCTTGAAAATATATTTTTGATTGTCACGTGACTCCAAGAGATCTTGCCTCAGAATTTTAACCAGATCATTCATGGTCACGCAGTATTCATCGTTCATCTGCATCATAGTTACAACACTTTAGAATTTCAAAATTATAATATATATAATTTCAATGGTTTAAGATACATTGAGGCGAAAAATAATATAAAAAATGTCATTATTGGTTGAGAGAAAAGACTATGCATTAATAATACATATCAATTTTATATTGTCAGTTAGTAAAAATCATTGATCACATAATTATATTACATAATTGTAATTTTTATTGATTAATAATCAAAAAATTATGTTAACCATATTAAACCCTTTTATTTTTGTATAATTTATGTGCAAAATAAATGTTTTTAACGTTTCTCTTACAAAAATGTTAAAAGAAAATTTGTCAGACTCCTTCAAATAATTTGTGACAATTATACTTTACGTTTTTAAGAAATAAAAGTATTTATTTAGTTTTTTTTAGAGTTATTAGATTGTTAGAGTTTATAAATATTATTATACTTCATATTCATTTGATTATTATACAAAAATATTTTTTCTCTAAAGTAGGGAAGAGTCTAGAGAGAGAAAAGACTTGTGTATAACAATGAGTGAATGTGGATGATAATAATATTTGTAAACTTTAAGAATTCAATGGCTCTAAAAATCTAAACCATGATGGGAGAGATATATTTCATATCTTCACATTTTACTATTTTTTGTATGAATTTTTAAAAAAATTCTAATAGAAAATACAATTTTTGAAAATAGAATTAATCTGTTTGTTGTAACCATATATTTTATGTAGGATGGACCACTTTTCAAAATGTGGAAAATGAAATCTAATTTTTCAAACTGGACCACTTTTAATAGTGCCACATTTTTTTGTCATGAATAACTGTTATTCATTTTGGTCATAACACTATTATCGTTTTTGTATTTTCATACAAAAAAAAAATTAACATTTAGTTTATGAAAATGTTTATAAAAACATTAATATTTATTAAATGATTTTAATATTATTTTTAATCCATTATTTTATAAATATAACTAAAAAATTTCAACTGTGTTTAATAAAAAGTGTTCTACTACAAGAAATGTTTTCAATAAAACGTTGAATTTCATAATTATTTTGGAAAATGAAATAATAGTGCATGTGTATATTACCTGAGCAATTATTGTAACTTTTAGAATGGAAGTTCCAAATGGCAATACACTACTACTAGCAAGTGATAGATGAAGATTTTGAAGCAAGACCATTAATCTGACCATAATATCATTTTGTTTCTCACAATGAATTTCAATTAGAATTTCCTTCTCTATGACTCTTGCTTCAACCTTTGGTAGTTCTTTCTTACTATTATCAATTTTCTCTTCACATGAAGTGGTTTCTTCTATTGTGCAAGCTTGGGAACTTTTTATGAATATTAATGAATCTCCTTTTTTCATTTTGTTAGGATTCTCTAAATCTTTTATTTTCTCTTGAAGTTGTTTCACATAATTGATGGCTTCTCGAAGTATGTCGGTCTTGTCCGTCTACATGTAGAAAAAGTGCATTTGAATTATAAAGTTATATTTGTATAAAGAAATGATAAAGCCAAAAGTGATATATAATAATTGAAAAGTTAAAAGAAAGTTAAAGGAATAAATAAAATTTTGGAATGATTGAAGAAAAAATTGAGGTGGGAAATTCAATATATTTAAGAATGATTATGTATTGTTCTCGCTAAAGTGTATGCAATATATAGGTATGATTGTTGTAAATTTCAGGATAATAAATTTGATTTCTAATAAAAAAAATATAAGAAAATTAGACGATTAATTATTGCACAAATTTAATTTTTATAAGCACAAATTAATAATAAAAAGCTTAAAATTATTTTTTTGAGTAGATAAAGAAATATTAAAAAGTTGATCATACTCAATTTATTGAAATTTACATAAATCACTGAAATAAAATAACATTATCTATCTAAAATTAAAGATAA
>JBBPBT010000850.1:20762373-20787584 GCA_037974875.1 Cicer bijugum | reverse complement strand
ATTTATTTTATATATTTTTATAAATTATATTAATTAATTATATATAATATTTATGTTATTCTATTAAAAATTTAAAAAAAAAATGAATTTTTTTTTTTTTGATAAAAAATATGTAAGAAGTCGCCATTTGGAACTTAGACTTACTTAAGAAAGTCGCCATTTCAAATGGCGACTTGTAAGTTAAAATAAAAGAGGATATTTTAATATATTTTTTCAAAAGAAAATAATTTAGTGTTTTTTTTTTTAAAAAAAAGGGTTTATTTGAATAAAAAACCCATTGAGGCTGAGTTGAATAAGTGACTAGATATAAAATAAATATAAGCTCACAATAAAATAAATATAACACCACAATATTAATGAATGTGGCAGCCATCAGCTAAATTTTAATTTTTTATTAGTAGTTTATGCGGTTAACTTTTCTACATTTATTTTATCTCATCTATGTTATAGAAAATTCTAAAATTTATATAAGATTTATTTTTTTAGAAATAACAAATATTAGTAATTAGTTGTTAGTTTTGTTAGAGATTATTACTTTTGAATTTCGAAAATTTTTTGAAAAAATAATTTATGTCACCGAAAATATTATTGGGTTGAGTCGCATATTAAGTTGGTCTCTTTAAGACATTTTGAGGCACTGTCTAAATTATGCAAGAGAGATTATCAACTACGTATAGTCTCCATGATAAAATTATCTAGATACACTGTATCAAAGTTCTACTGTACCGTCGAAAATCGTCCTAGAATTACATTCTTAATATGACAGTGGAATGATTGTCACTCGTAATAGGACACTATGACAACTCAAAAGAGAGATAAGAAATGAGTCAGAAAGAGTGAGAAGAGAGAAAAGTCTCATATTCAAAATATTTTTGGTATTCTTTTTCAACTGAGGAGAATCCTCTATTTATAGAGGAAATACGCAACTAGATCAGAGAGAAAAGTGTGACCCATTAAGTCTGATACACTAAATGTGCGCTCCAATACTTAGGTTTTGACCACAGAAATGTGCGCTCCAATATGTTTGACCACAAAAACGTGTGCTCCAAACTTAGGGTTTTGACCTAGATTTTTGACTGGGCAATAAGAGATGCGTGAGACCAAAGATTATGATTTTGACCAAACAACTGAAGCGCGGAATCGGAGACAATAAACTGACTGAATTAGATGTTGAATGTTGACTCGGTGGAGGGTAATTACGTAATTAACGTATATATAAGAGATAAAAAATGCAACCATTCATTTAATATTAAATAAATAAATAATATATTAATTTTTCATTTACTAAAAAATAATACACCACTTAGCCAAGGCCCATGCCCGGTACTAGAGGTAGTTAAAAATACTTATGGTTAGGTGAAAGTTGTTAATTATGTTAATTATATTAATATCATTATATAAAAGTGCATGAAAATCTAATTGTAAAACAATTTTTCATATAATCATTTTAAATTTTATTTCTCTCTTTTATTATTTCTCTCTTTCTTAAGTTCAATCATAATTTTTAACATGGTATCAGAACAATAATAATTATTCTGCTATATTCTTTTTTCAAATTTTCTTTATCTTTTCTTTCTCATTTTGAATCCATATTTGTGATTCTTCATTCATTTTCAACTTGATTGTATAATATTTGTAGATTGAAGATGCTTTAGTGATATATTTCACTATAATTTTATTCTTTTTAGCTATTATTGACTTTCTCTTTGTGCTTCTACCATATAGTAGTAAAGCAATTATCATTTTCTTTGTTTTTTTATCCTATGATATTAAACATTTCTTATTCTCTTTGTACTTCCATCATATTATGGCTAAGCTTTTTTTTGTCACATTTGACATTTGAATATCCAAGACAGAATTCTTAATTCTATATTGGAGAGAGTGTCGTGGAGACACCAGAAGATTTTCAAGTTAGCTTAAAGTAGGCCAAAGACTACGAAGAGAGTTATGTACCTCAGCCGCTGCCACTTTCTATATGAATTTTGTTGTTTAGCTGATATGATGGACTTGTACTTTTTTTTTATAATTTTCTTTCATTAGTTTTATTTTATTTTTCTTTTTCTTGTATCATTCTTACCAAGTTGGAAATGTTGTTACATACTTCCAACTTGCGGGAGACTATTAGAGGTAGTTAAAAATATTTATGGTTAGGTGAAAGTTGTTATATTAGTTACATTAATATCATTATATAAAAGTGCATGAAACTCTAATTGTAAAACAATTTTTCATATAATCATTTCAAATTTTATTTATCTATTTAATTATTTCTCTCTTTCTTGAGTTCAATCACGATTCTTAACATCGGGCCCAGACGGCAACGGCTCATGCGCGTGTGTGATGGTCAATTTTGTATTCGTTATTCTCCATTTACAAAATTGGGGTACCCCTTATGACACACCCTAATTAATACCATCATTATTTTCAATAATCTTTCATTATCATCATAATTATTTCCAACATAGATGGATGAAATCATGATATAGTTTTGTTAGTCCTCAAATATAAACAATTATGGGTAGAAGTTTTCGTTGGGAAAAATTATTGTCACCATGGTCATCCGATAATGTGCAAACACGTTGAATGTTACTACTCCCTTCGCTCTCTTATATAAAAAAATGTTTTAGGACATTTTGTGTTTATTATAAAAAAAGTCATGTATTAACTGCTTATTTTACTTTTATCTTCAATAAAAATAGATGTATTTTATATAAGTGGATCAAATATTTTTTTAAATTATTTAAAATAGTTATACTTAAAATAAATTATAAATATTATACTATTTAATGATTATATTGATATTGGTGATTTTCGCTTTTTTCTTATTATATATAGGACTAGATCGAATATTTGTTAAGTTGAGCATTCAATTTTGTTTGAATAGATATGCATATCCAAAGAGAAGATGTAACCATAAAAAATGGTTTCTGGAGTATAGGGTGGAAATAAAAAATAATGGTAGGAGAATGAGGAAGGTGCAAAGATGGCTAGCTGTAAATGCATGTGGGATGTTTGGAATTGAGTGTAGTAATTATTTTATACGATTTATTTTAATGATTTGATTTAAGTGGTGTGCAGTTCTTAAAAAAATAATTTTAATGATAATTAAAATGAGTTTTATTTAATTATATATTTTTATTAATTGACGTTATGCAATAGATAAAAGTATATTAGTGGAACAAAGTAATTAATAATATATTGATATCTTAAAATAATAAATAATTTGATTTATAAAAGAATGACAAATAAAATATTTAAAATGAGGAATATTTTATTTGGAATTGGGAGATGCGTGTAACATATTGAAAATCTGCATTAAAAACTCAAAATGAAATAGCAAAACAACAAACATAAAATTTCTCAAAAAAAAAAAAACATACAAAAGAGAACAAAAAATGATTTTTTTTTTAACTTGAGAACTCGGCATATAACTGAAAGTGACCCAATTGAAATTATCTGACATATAAAAGATTGAGAAGTGATTATCAAAGACTGCATTTCCACACAAAAAAAAACATTTCTATTATTTTAAAAAATGTTTATGGAAAAATCATAATTTTTAATTATTATTTGTTTATACTAATATCTTTATTATATTTAAAAAGTAGAATTTAAATAATGGTTTATCTTGCATTTTTAATTTTTTTTCTTTAGAATATAAACAAAATTTATCATTTATTAATTTAAATAGGATGGTGGTGGTAGACCGCAGGAGTGTCTCGGTTCACTCTGTAGTAGTCACTCGAGTGCCACCTTTGATCACCACCTCTATTATTTAATTATTAATTAATAAATAAATAACATATTTTAAAATAATTATAAATTGTTATTTTAAAAAAATAAAGATAGTTTCCTGAACTTTATACTATTCTTCAATCACAAGTTCCCAAGACATCAAAAGTGCCTTTGATTTTAAAACTATATACTGTGATGTAGTATATTGAATCATTAGAATTTTATTGACATTATAAAGTACTTTACATTATCTCTTTACACTTTTTTAAAAATAATATAAAAATATTTATTTAAGTAACTTTTATAAAATATTTAAAAACAAGAATTTTCAGTATTTTAATATTAAAAAAAATTAAAATAATATAAAAGTAGTTTTATTAATATTTAATAAATAGTTTTAAAAATAATAAATGAATTAATTTTAGGAATAATAAAACCCAATATTTATTTTTTTATAGAATAACAAAAAACCATTATTATTATTATTGTAGATATATAATTTATTAGAATATAAAAAAAATTATTAAGTGGATTAGATGTATATACATCAATCAAAATCTAATAATGAACGGATTTGATAGTTTTTATTTTTAATGGATGAATTAAATTAAACTTTTTTAAAGAATTTTTAGTGAACTGTAAATGATCTATTTTAATCCATTAATTACATTCATTTGCCACCACTAGAGACAGATTTAGAAATTAATTAGATTGGAATAAAAAATAGTTACTATTAATAAATATTATATAAAATTTAATTGTAATTAATATATATATATATATATAGTAATATTAATAAATTTAATATATATGTTTAGACAACACAAAATAGTTTTGCATATTACATTAATATATTGACACATAGACATAAATAATAATATAAAAATTTGAAATAATTAAATGTATGTAACATAATTAGACACTAAATATATTCAATGTAAAAAGATTGATACTATATAGATAATATGTAATATGATATTAATAATATGATATTAATGTATATATTGTTTGGTAAATAATAATATTAATATAATAACACAAGGTATATATTAAATTTGGGGTGGAGGGAGAGGTTGGGGCCACCCTTACCACCTCTTGGATGTGTCTCTAAATTTGATAGAGTATTAGCAATTTGATCAACTTTTGGAAATAGTGTAATTTTTTATCAATTAAATATAATACCATCACTTGAAATTAGTCTTTTTTTTTATATTAAACGTAATTCAAATTAAAAAACTACACGAGGTAAATAGATCCCTCTAAATCATCATCATAAAGTAAAATCTAAATACAGAAAATACATGATTTAAAATTACATCTTCAAAAGAATAAGAATGATCCTTGTTTGCAAGCAAATCAACACAACAATTTGTCTATATATAGATATAAATAACTGAAGTTTGCCAATGAGTGAGCTTAAGAAGATAGGAGACTTCTTGAAGAAGAGGTTGAATGAAAACTTTGAAAAAAAAAAAAAACTTTAGTAACTTTATCCACAACAATTTAGAATCAGTTCGTCCATTTGACATGCAATTTACTTAATATGCGACTTTGCTTGACTAAATACAATTTCTCTATTTATGTTAAAAGATAAATAGAATTTAATGAAATTATAGCGTCTATTAATTTGGTACTTTAAATTTATGAAATACTAAACTGTTCTCTCAAATTGTTAAATGTTGCTCAAAAATATTTTCTCTATTATTTTAAGGAGTTTTTTGTCAGGTTAAAAATTTTAAGTTACTTTGACTGATATTAGACAATTTAAGAAAGTAATTTGATATTTTATAAATTTGATACCTCAAATTGATATATGTTTAATTTCAAAATGTAAAATATTCGTACATCTGGAGAAAGTCTGTCATATAAAAACATGTGTCTAATGTTCTTCCTTCTACCTCTCATAATTATGTTTCTTATCTTTTTGATTCTTTTATGTTTCTTATCTTTTGATTCTTTAATGTTTCTTGTCTTTTGATTCTGGCATGAGTATCTTTTTTTATTTTAGTATGAGTGGCACATCCATTTTCTCAGGAAGCTGATTTAATAATTCAATGCTATTGTGTCCTGGTTTGTAATATTAGGTTTAAGAAATTAAAAGGAGGTGTGCTACCAAACCCCTTCAAAAGAAGTTAATTTGTATAGAAAATTGTTCTAAATAATATGTTTAATTGATTGAACTTTCTATTTTAGCATGTGAAGACTAAAATTATTTTAAATGTGTGTATTAACACTCCTCCCATATTATATCACAAGATATCTTTTCTATTTTAGTATAAGTAGTGCATATGCATGCATATTTCTTCTATATATAGAATTACAAAATAAATAAACTTGATAGAGCAATGAACATGAAGACAAACTTCCATGGAGAAGCAATTCACATTGCAGTTGTTCCAGGTGTTGGGTA
Source organism: Cicer bijugum (assembly GCA_037974875.1). Taxonomy (NCBI): domain Eukaryota; kingdom Viridiplantae; phylum Streptophyta; class Magnoliopsida; order Fabales; family Fabaceae; genus Cicer; species Cicer bijugum. The sequence goes on along the minus strand of JBBPBT010000850.1, from coordinate 20,781,442 downwards.
CAGCCACTTAGTCCCTATTCTTCATTTCTCCAACATTCTTGTTAACCTTCATCCATACATTCATGTCACATGTCTCATTCCCTCACTTGGGTCTCCCCCAAATTCCTCAAAATCCATCCTTCAAACTCTTCCATCAAACATCAACTACATTTTTCTTCCACCAGTTCAACCCAATGACCTACCACAAGGACTCCCCTTAGAAATGCAAATTGAGCACACAGTCACTCATTCATTGCCATCTATACATAAAGCCTTGAAATCCTTAACTTTAAGGACACCCTTTGTGGCCATGATTGCTGACTCTTTTGTTGTTGAAGCATTAGAGTTTGCTAAGGAATTCAACATGTTGTCATATATATACTACCCTGCATCAGCTACTACACTCTCTTTGAACCTCTATTTGCCTAAGTTGGATGCAGAAACATCATGTGAGTATAGAGATATACAAAAGCCTATTCAAATACCAGGTTGTATACCACTTCATGGCAGAGATCTTTCAACCACAATTCAAGATAGATCAAGTCAACTTTATAAATTTAAACTCCAACGTGTAAAAAAATTCCATTTTGTTGATGGGATTTTTGTTAATAGCTTCTTAGAAATGGAAATGGGTCCTATAAAAACATTGATAGACGAAGGAAGTGGTAACCCTGTTGTGTATCCTGTTGGACCTATTATCCAACAGGATACACAACAAGGTAATAACACGGAGTGTTTGGCATGGTTAGATAAACAACAACCTCGTTCGGTTTTGTTTGTGTCTTTTGGGAGTGGTGGTACACTTTCACAAGAACAAATTGTTGAGCTAGCTTTGGGTTTGGAATTGAGTAATCATAAATTCTTATGGGTTGTAAGAGCACCAAGTAGTATATCAAAAAGTGCTGCATATCTTTCTGCACAAAATGATGGTATTGACCCTTCAGAGTTTTTACCATATGGATTCTTGGAGAGAACCAAGGAGAAAGGTTTGGTCATTACATCATGGGCACCTCAGATTCAAATCCTTAGTCACAGTTCAGTTGGTGGATTTTTGAGTCACTGTGGTTGGAATTCAACGCTTGAGAGTGCGATGCACGGTGTGCCGCTAATCACATGGCCTCTGTTTGCTGAGCAGAGAATGAATGCGGTTTTGTTGAATGAGGGACTAAAAGTAGGATTGAGACCAAAAGTTAATGAAAATGGCATAGTGGAAAAGGTAGAAGTTGCTGAAGTGATCAAGTGTTTCATGGAAGATGAGAAATTGCGCAATAATATGAAGAAATTAAAAGAAGCTGCTACCAATGCACTCAAAGAAAATGGATCTTCTATAAAGATTCTTTCTCAATTAACACTCAAGTGGATAAATTTGGCGAAGGAAACTAACTTCAAGGAATGTTTTACTGAGATTGTTGTTTTTTAACCATTCTAATATTATGTCTATGTTAGACATAAGTCCAAGTTTATGTAATTGTATGTTGTGTCTTTAAATAGAATAAGGATGAGAAAACATATCTCATTCGGTTGTTTTATGTTGGTAGAGACTAAACTCTTTAATTTGTAGAGATTAAGCATAAACGACCAAAATAAGCATGCTATAAAACATTCAAATTCAATAGGGCTGGTTTTTATATCCAAGTTTTTAGGTTATGAATCCAGCTATAAATATGCAATATCCAACATCCAATAAAGACTGCACAACAAGTATATGTAAGATAAGACAACTGTGAAATAAAATATCAAATAAGCATGTTACAATACAAGATGATCTCATTCCAAATCACAAGGATCCTTGAGTCCAACAATCGACACAATGATTGGCCTTTTTCATTGCAAAGCAGAAAATGTAAAAACAACAAAAGTAATACAAGAAATATCAAGATTCCATAAAGTAATAAAGCAAATATCCTACAATAAATTTCTCCACTTGAGTGCTAATTGAGAAATAGTCTTTGTAGAAGTCCCATCTTCTTTGAGTGCACTATTGGCAGCTTCTTTTAACTTCTTCATATTATTGCACAATTTTCTACCTTCCTCCCCTTCCATGAGACACTTGATCACTTTAACAATCTCTACCCTTTCCACAATCCCATTTTCATTAACTCTTGGCCTCACTCCCACTTTAAGTCCCTCACTCAACACAACAGCATTCATTCTCTGTTCAGCAAACAGAGGCCATGTGATTAGTGGCATGCCATACATCACACTCTCAAGGACTGAATTCCAACCACAGTGACTCAAGAACCCACCAACTGAACTGTGACTAAGGATTTGAATTTGGGGTGCCCATGATGGAATCACCAAACCTTTCTCCTTAGTTCTCTCCAAAAACCCAGATGGTAAAAACTGTGAAGGGTCAACACCATCATTTTCGGTTGAAAGATATGCAGCATCGGCTGAATTACTTGGTGCTCTTACAACCCATAAGAATCTATGATTACTCAATTCCAAACCCAAAGCTAGCTCAACAATTTGTTCTTGTGAAAGTGTACCACCACTCCCAAAAGAAACATACAAAACTGAAGAAGGTTGCTGTTTATCTAACCATGTAAGACACTCCTTGCCATTACCATCATCACTACCAGATTTAGTTCCTGTTTGGATGATGGGTCCAATAGGATACACAGCAGGGTTGCCACTTCCTTCTTCTGTCAGTGCTTTTATAGGACCTTTTTCAATTTCTAGGAAGCTATTAATAAGAATCCCGTCAACACAACGATATCTCTTAACACGTTGGAGTAAAAATTTGTAAGCTTGACTTGATCTATCTTGAGCTGGGTTATAGAGATCCCTGCCATGGAGAGGTATGCAACCTGGTATTTTAATAGGTTCTGGTAGCTCTCTATACTCGCACGATGTTTCCCTGTCCATTTTAGGCAAATAGAAGCTCAAAGATAGTGTAGTAGCTGCTCCAGGGTAGTATATATAGGACAACATGTTGAACTCCTTAGCCAAATCTAGTGCTTCAATGGCAAAAGTGTCAACCACCAAAGCCACAAAGGGTGTCCTTAAAGTTAATGATTTCAAGGCCTTATGTATAGATGGCAATGAATGAATGACTGTGAGCTCAATTTGCATTTCTAAGGAGAGTCCTTGTGATAGGTCATTGGCGTGCACTGATGGAAGAAAATTACAGTTGATGTTTGATGGAAGAGTTTGAAGGATGGTTTTTGAGTCACTTGGGAGAGACCCAAGTGAGGGAATGAAACAAGTGAGATGAAAGTGTGGATAAAGATGAACAAGGAGTTTGGAGAATTGAAGAATAGGGTTAAGGTGGCTGTATCCGACACCTGGAACTACTGCAATATGAATTGTTTTCTCCATTGAAATTTGTTGTTGTTAAATGAAAATGGATATATGAGAATAAATTATCAGTTTTATAGAACTTCTATAATTTTAAGGAAGAGAGGAAGATAAAGAGATGAGGGAGACAAAGAGTCCACTAGGATTTCATAAACCAAATGAACAAAAGGTTAGTGTGATTTAGTTACAATAAATATATATACAAGAAAATAAAAAATCTAAAATACCCTTCCTATTAATATATGATAATAATATTTAATAACTTCCCATGTGTAAACCATGTCTCATAAAAATATCTTCCCATGTGTAAACCATGTCTCATAAAAATATGGGAACAGCAAGGGATATGATCAAGTTAATATAGGATTTACCCTTCAACATCCAGGGTCCATTAAGTCTAGAAACTCATTGTTAGCTTCTAAAAATTGAAATGTAATTGATCTTTCCAAATAAATATAAAGCGAGAAATGTAATTTTTATCACAATAAAAATAACAAAATGGTTACTAAATCAACAAAAACCAATAGAAATTGACTAGCACAGACAATATTCATATTGTTACTATTTCTCATGAAGGCCTTTTCAAAAAGAACAAATAAAAATCTCATCTGCATGATTTATAGCTGAAATAATATTACACACATAAAAACAAGAAAAAGAAAAGTATCACTTGAATTTGGACCTAATTTTGCCCTATATATTCATCTTATAGCTCCTTCAAGAATGGACTGTCATGAAATTCTTCTGTGCAGATCCACACACTCAGTACCTTCAATTCAAATCCTCACAAAAAAATCGATACTCTGGCATAAACGCTACAACCAAATGACCATTCAGGAACTTTTCTTGAGGAATGATCCATTCCTAGGTGATATATATTAACATATAACAGCCAGCATATTATGAAAAAAAATATAAACTCAAGAACATCGAAGCTGGACAACAAGCAGTAATAATGGAGAAGTCGAAAACCCAGAAATTAATTAGATTCATCCAATATTTCAGAGACCAACTTGTTTAGTATTAATGGAGAACAAAGCTGAAAGGAAGTGGCGTAAATAGTAAACCTCAGAAGCCACTGCTGGATGATGCATTTCCAGATCTGAGACCCGAAGTCGATCCATTGCTTGTTTTGCTGATGATCCCTTTCCCGAAATATTCAGCAATGACCGAAAACCCATCTTTGGAGTTCTTAACCTTCTGGAAAAACCTGTCCTGATCCTTAGAATTTTGCTCTAAATTTCTTTTCGTTTCTAAGACAGACCTATATTCTGGGGCACACTCAGGGCATTCTTTTTCGTTATCGCCAAGGCACCGCAAATGGAATGAGTGCATGCACATGAAGTGCACAGCAGGCAGATCTAGGGTGAAAGTGCATGTCGTGCACTTGCTAAGCTGAAAAATCCTCGCGTTTGTCCTAAGATCCTGAATTTCTTTTCTCATCGTATGTGTGTCATCCTGCATAGAAAGAATAGCAAGTAACTAAGATTACCATTGCAAACTCGCTTTAGGCAAGGATTATTTTAATAGATATGTTCGACTATTTGAGAAATATTTATAAACAAAAGTAATTATGTAAAATAAATTATCACTTCTTATAAAAATAATCTTTTGTATTTGCCAATTTATCATCACTACACATATCTCTGCTTTCATATTAAATGATCAAAATCACCCAATGGTCAATGCTCTAATTTCAATCTAAGTGTTTTTCATTCCTTCACTCAGCATTCAAGCATGACAAATTTCGATATCTCCATTTTCTATTCAATATCCAAATGATCCAGGAGTATCAGAAACTATTTTGGGAAGAGAAAAATGTTGCATGTGTTACAATAGACAAAACACTATGTATGCTTATAATAGATTCTTAATGCTAATAAAATAAGGAATCAAATCAAGAAATATGGAAACCACCCCAAAGAGATCATATACTGTAAATTATTCTAAAATGCAATAATGATATTAAGAAATATTTAGCATATATTCTAACACATAACTATAACATGTCTCTAATCCTTTTTGGTTTTAATTTTTTTCTGCTGCCTCAATATTAGTTCTTTTGATGGAGTGCAATTTAAAGTATTTTTCCTGCTGGGCTTCTTCAATTAGAGGATAAGGATGAAAAAATAGATATTCCTGAACCAGCTTCCAATGGACGTTTTTTGAAAGAAGAAAAAAGCTTCCTGCATACCTACAACCATCGTTCCATTGTTTGTATATTCTTAAAATGTAAACTGCTTCAGCTTTAAACACCAGTCTTATTTGCTATCAATGTCTATTGTATGGAAATCATACTTTTGTATTTGTAATTTAACTATATCAGGAAACAGAAAAATGGCTATTTGTTATATTATATGCAATGCAAACAAGATGGATGGACAGACAAATACATCATATACTATCAAATAAACTTAATATCCCAACTGTATTCTTAAGGAAAAAAGAACCGACCTGGTATTTCTCAATAGCTTGTCGGTCCTCCTCAATCATCTTTGATTCCTGCTCAAGCTTCCGAGCAATGTAATCCTTGATCACAGAAAGTGTGAGGCAAGGATTTCTTGAAAGAGTTTGAAGGACAATTATGGGGGGCAAAATATTATCCCTCTCTATGTAATTCAAAACTTCTTTTACTTCTTTGGAACAATCTTCACCAAGCTCACCAAAATATTTGAGTACATCTGCCCAAAGAGATGGATCCCCTCCTTTAACTGAATCACCCAGTCTTTTGCAGCATGCAATTAATCCCTCATGATCATGCGCCTGCATGTAGCATGCGATTACTTCCTTATAGAGTTTCATCTTTTCATACAAATACAAAAGCCCGTTTTTGAAAACATTCATTTCACATAGTATAATAGCTAAATCAACATCATAAAGTGGATGTTCTGCCTCTGGAGGCCATGCACTCTTAAGCATGCGTAGTCCCTTTTCACGCCTTTCAAGACGGTGCTTTTCCTTTTCTGAACTTTTGTGATCGGCAATAGTTCCATTGGACTTGGCACTTGAACTCAAAGTTTTTTGTGATGCTACATTAAGGTAATCTGCACCCTCATTAACTTGTGATACTGAAGGAAAGTTCAATTCATTGGATATATACAACTCTAAGAGGGTATTGTTAATCTCCACCTGAGCAGGTGAGTCCTTGACCTTATTGGTATATTTTTCAAGAAAATCCATAAGGGACTCAGGGTGATGAACAAAGATGCTGAGAAAATCAACAGGAGATGGCAACATAGACACATACACACCATTTGATTGTCCTTTTTTGTCACCATCATCTGTACAAAGCCTAATGAGAATCTGAATCGTCTCCAACGGCTTGTGCTCTATTAGAATTTTACCATACTCCTTTATCGTCATCCCTGCCTGACTCGATTCAAGACTAGAAATATATTCCAAGGCCTCTTCATAACTACCAAGATCTTCAAGCAAGATTTTCAAGTACCATTCGTGCCTCCCTGCCTTCTTTGCAACATACATTGCATGCTCATGGTAATTGGCAGCACGGCAAACCCTGATAGCTGTTTCCACATCAAACTTAAGTTCCCCAATGCTGTCTTCACTTTTGATGAACAGATTCAATTTTTCAACATCTTTCAATTTGGTGTAACAGTTTAATAGAAGTGTGGTGTGATCTTTAGAAGCAAGACCCTTCTCGTGTAGCTTTTCCAAGTAATTTGTGAGGTTGTAGATTCTCTGAGCATCCAAAAACTTCTGAATCACATAAGAAGGTTCAAGGTGACCAATAGTATGTATGTACTGGGCCATCGCTTCATCGTAGTCTTGCTTGCTGTATAGATGATCTCCATATTTTCTCAGCACTTCAGAAGTAGCTGCGGCATCAGCTTGTTGAGTCTGAACAAGATTGATTGCTACAGTATATAGGTTTTTCTTGAATAACATGTCTAACTTGCTTTCCATATCCTTTTCCCCAATACATAAAGCTGATTTGTCAGTCGTTATGAGTATGATGTTACCCCATTCATAGAGCATATGAGAAACTTCTTTAACCAACGTACTGTGGGCTATTAAACGATTCTTCAGGTCATAGATGTTGAAAGTTTGTTTTCCTGTTCTTTGATCCGCAATAACACACAAAAGGTATCCACGAAACCATCCTACCAATTTCTTTTCTCCCTCAAACGCCCAACAAGGACCACGCCCGTCAACTTCATAAAAATATACTGCCTCTGGACGACCAATTATAAACTCCTGTTCATGTTAACATACAGAAACATTAAGCATTTAGCGAGCATAGGCTTGTGATACTATATAAAAATAAATTGAGAGTAAGGAATAAAGGTTTCATACAGAACGGTCACTCATCGCAACACTGTTTATACCACATCCAATCTGATCAAGGGTTTGCCTTCTTGGTGGTTGATCGTGCAATGAAAACAAGCTCACAGAACTTGGGGTTACTGCAAACAACTGAAGTGATCGACCGTCCACCCTAAACCCAAGACCAGTGATTGAGGAAAGAGTTTTCTCTGAATGGTTTTCCACTTGAAGCTTGAAACGGGTGATACGCTCACGTGCAATGTCTCCTTTGATGCAGTAAATAGAACCGCTGTCTAAGCCAATAGCTATGAGTAGTATAGGCGGCACTTCCTCTAAGACTATAAAAGATGTAATCTGCAGTACACCATGGTTCCAAAATCATTAAAAACGGGGTTGAAATAATCAAACTGTGTTACTAACCAGATTTACCATAACAGTATATTAATATCATTTCTCTAAAGATAAAGAGTAACAAACATGCATAATTGTGCTATTACCGTTGCCTCAGGAAACTGATTAGTGAATATACGCAATATCCCAACACAATCAGGACTCGCCTTGCTTGAACTTTCAGATTGCATCTTATCTAGGTCAAAAACCTTCAGGCACAAAGCCGATTGCTGAGGAGTGAGTTGTTCATCTTCCCCAATCGTTACCAGGAAGTTGCGTTGCTGATTAATCAACAAAGAAAAGCACACTCTTTTAATTTCAAATCAAGATCCCTCGAAAAAAGTTGAACAGAAAATCTTCACCAATCTTTTCATTTTAACAAATATATGTATGCGTGTACGCCTCTGTTGTGCTGACACCTCTAATTGAAGGTGTATCCCAATGTCTGACACATATCGATGTCGGACACCGATACAACACTAACACCTTGATTACAATCAATTAATTAATTTTCTCAAAGTATTACCGGAATCGACGTGTTAGTGTTAGGTCTGGTGTTGTGTCAGTATCTATATGCTTCATAGGTTGTGCACACACCTTCATATATATATGGTACTAAACCCTATAATTCTTTCACCAATTTTCACAATAAGAACAATGAAAAATGAGATTTTGGATAATTCTAACAAATGAAGTAATAAAAAAATCTGAAATTGAAACAAGTAACAATTACCAATCAAAATCAGAAACCCATTTACCCAAAACAAACAAACAATTCCAACACTTGAAACACAACCAATGAAATTCTACTTTCTACACACACCCACCTCTCCCAAATCAATGTCCATCCTCAAAAACTACTCATCAAGCAACCAAACACAGATAATAATAATAACTCACATACATCCCCAACTTGAATTCCCCAAAAACGAAAAAACAAACAAATTGAAAGAACCTTGAGCTGCTGAAGAAAGAGAACAGAATTGGAGTGAGGTTGAAAAGAATAATTGAACTTAAGTCCTCGATCGAACAAGCAAACGGTGCCATCATCAAAACCAGTTACTACTTTACCCCTTCCGCTCGAACAGCACTCGATTTTTCTCTCTTTCTCTTTCTCCTTCTCATTGATGCCTTCTTCTTCTTTTTCTTCTTCATCTGGAATTGTACATTTTGCAGCGTACTTCTCCTCGAAGAACTCGAACTTCCTCCATTGATACATCACGATTCACGATCGATCGGAATTCTTCAAAAAAATGGGGTTTCGATCATATCATATAGTTTTATAATTAATATACATGTAATTGAAGCTATGTGATGCAAACACGTAATTGAAAATTTGAATACAATATCACTCTTTCTGCATTTGTGAATTTGTTTTTGCCGAACTTTCTTGTAATTCCCGATTAACAAATAAAATTATTGTTTGCGAGTACATAGACAATATAAATTAAAAATCGTAATCAGAATACATTTTTTTATAATCATAGTCGTATATTTTTAAAATTAATTATATTAGTGTTAAATAAACGTATTTCTCAGATATAGAAAATGAAAAATATTTATATCATCGATTTAAAAATTGTTCATCTCACTTTTTATTCTTATAACTTTTTTTTCTTTCTATTCTAAGAAATATCATCATTCTTTATTTTAGTATATATAATACAAACTAAAATTGAAAATGTGATATATATATATATATAGTTAATGATGCACACATGGTGACTAAGAAAATAATATTATTTTATTTTATATTTTTATTAATTTATATCTCATAGTCACATGAATAAATATATATTATTATTAAATAATAAAATTACTTAAAACATTTATATATACTTTTGATTAGATTCTGTTAAAAAAAGAAATAAATAATTACTTTCATATCTAGACGTGTCATTCAATGTAATTATGATCATTGATTTAACAAAGAATAATTTTAACTTTTTAATATCATGTTTTAATGATTATAATCTTCAATGTTAAATATAAACTACTTTCTATTTATTGTGGCGACATGACATTTTTTATTTTATAATGTTATTATTTAATGGTCAAATTAATTGATTTTAGAAGGGACCAAAGTGACAAAAACAATATCTCATCTTGTTTTCTTAATTCAATTCAAATTGAAGAAACATTAACCCATTTTCATCCATTTTGGGGTGAAGTTAGAGTATGAGTATAGTGGGAAAGCTTGTACTGGAGGGTCGAGTTCAATTAGCTCAATGAGAAAAACATAATAGTTCAAAGTTACGCACCAAACAACAACAACAATGAAACCACCATCAAAATATTCACATACACTAATGAATAAACTTTATTTGAAAACTTGTTTGTGAGGGTTTGTTTATAACCACATGACGTCCTAAAAAATTAGACACCTCAACAAACTCAAATGGAAAACTATGTCTTTTTAATTTAGGACTACATTGACTAACATATTACTTATTAGCAATCAAACAACAATCATCTATAAGGAAATAGCATTATAACTATGAATTACTTAAACATGTATTTTGTCTTTAATTCACATATTATAGATTTTTTAGAATTGTAATTGTTTTAAAATTTCAAATATGGAAATTAATAATATCGCCTATATTTTTCAATCATAGATCTCTGTAAAAAATTCGGGTATATATGCTATGAATTTTTTTAAAACTTGTTAATTATTGTTGATATTTAATTAAATAATTTTTGCCATTGAATTTTTTTTGAATGCTGGAAAAGAGAAAATTAATTGAGCAATGTATTAAAGAAAATATTATTTAGAGATTTTTTTGTGTAGTAAGGACCATGTTGTCTCCTTTTTTACTATTGTCAAAAGATTAAATTGTGTTAATTTAATTATTGTTGAAATACCTATTTATCTCTTTTTCAATGGATTCATACATTAACTAAATTATTCCAAAGCATATTTTTCAAGGATTAAAAATTATATTTCTTTTTTTTAAAGATCAAATTAAGTTTTTGCAATTTTTTTAGACTAAAATATATCTTTATAAGAAAATATAAATTTTAAAGTCTATAGTCTACTTTGGAAAACAAATCAACTTAACTTTAATTTTTTTAGTTATACTTAATTTTTGTTTATTTTCTTGTATTTTTATTTATAAAAGATAATTTTATTTGAGGTACATTAAATATTAAAATATGAGTATCATTTTTCAACGAAAATTCAAATACAAATCCATCACATAATTATACTCTCTCTATTCTTACACTTTAAATATAAACAATTTTAAATTAATAAAAATTATTATATTTAAAGTCAAAGATTAATTAATACAACTTTTAAATTATTATTATTATTATTATTATCATTATTATTATTATATTTACATTTATTGTAACCCTGAATACACCTATCTTTAAGGATGTTTTGTGATATATTATTAATTAATAATTAATTAGATTTTGTATTTTCCATACTTCCACTTGTGATGGTTAGCTGATCCATAAATAGAATTGAACAATGGACATGAAAATTTGCAGCCACAACAATTGATCAACATCAACCACCCCAAAGAGTCAAAGACAAAGAGCAAAATCTTATCCTTTATGTTTGCAATTATTTAAAACTTTTCTTGGTCATTGCCTTATAAGAAAGGGCTGAAATATTTTATAACATTTTCTTGCTCTTTGCAGATGATAAATAGAATTGAGCTTGAAAAACTATAGCCACAACATTTGACAAGAAAAATGGGATTCTCCAAAAACAGTGAAATTTCAGTGACAACAAAAGATGAGTATGATAGAGCAAGTGAGCTCAAATCATTTGATGAAACAAAAGATGGTGTCAAAGGACTTGTTGATGCTTCTGTCACAAACATCCCTCACATCTTCTATCATCAATTTGAAACAAAAGATGATGTTCTATCATCTTCAAGCAACATCAACACTACACTCAGTGTTCCTTCTATTGATCTTGTTGACATATTTCATCAACAAGATCCAACAAGAAGGAAAATAGTAGTTGAGAAAATTAGAGAAGCATCTGAGAAATGGGGATTCTTTCAAGTTGTTAATCATGGAATAGCATTGAGTGTTTTGGATGAGATGAAGAATGGAGTTGTTAGGTTCTTTGAGCAAGATTCTGAGGTGAAAAGAGAACTATACTCACGTGATCCTAAAAGGCCTTTGGTGTATAATAGTAGCTTTGATCTTTATACTTCACCAGCTGCTAATTGGAGAGATGCTTTTTACTGTTTTATGGCTCCTCATTCTCCTAAACCAGAAGATTTGCCATCAGTATGCAGGTATGTGTTAGCTATAATCTTAATTTTAGTAGAATAATTAATATGGACATGTTTGGATTGAAGTATTTCAATTTATCTATTGAAACAAGTATTTGTGAGACTGTATGAAATAGTTTATAGAAATATTAATTATGATAAGTGTGTAAGGTGTTTTCAACTTGTTTTTATGAACTGTCTATAATAACTTGTAAAAAGAGTTATAACTTAGATGAAAATAATTTGACTTTTAATTATCTTTTTTTGTTATAGAAATAGTTTGTATATAAGCATTTATATAATAAATGTCGATACTATAAACGTTTAATTAAGTTGTTTATTCATACATGACCTAACTCTGGTATGAGTGCTATGATTATAGGCACAAGTACTCAAAAGTTAAAGATATATTAAAATAAAAATAACAGATATTAAGATCAATATATTAAATAATGGTCGTGCTGAGATCTGTAATATTGCATAGAATTACGATCAAATGCAGCTGATACAGCCTCGATTGCAATTATGAAGACATTAAAAACCTTGATACTGCATTCTAGATTGCAGTAATGGAATTTTTTAAGAAAAAACCTTAATGAAGATTAGTGTTGAAATTATTTTGATATTATCTTGAACTTTTTGGTTATGTCTAATATCTTGGTAACAAACTTTGATAATAGCTGAGGTTAAAGCATTAAGATACTATTCTTGTGTGATGGTTGCAGAGATATAATGTTGGAATACACAAAACAAGTTATGAAATTTGGAAATGTATTGTTTGAGTTATTATCAGAAGCCCTTGGACTGAATCCAAATTATTTAAATGATATGAGTTGCAATGAGGGACTAGCACTTGCTTGCCATTACTATCCTTCTTGTCCAGAACCAGAATTGACTTTAGGAACAACCAAACATACTGATAATGGTTTTATCACTGTTCTTCTACAAGACCATATTGGTGGCCTCCAAGTTCTTCATGAAAATAGATGGATTGATGTATCACCTCTACCTGGTGCTCTAGTAATCAACATTGGTGATCTTATGCAGGTGAGTTTTCATCTTTTGTCTGTGTGTGTTTTTTGTCTGTAGACGGAGTGACAAGCACCGTATGAAACTTTCACACACAACTGTGAGGTTTCAGGTTCGAATTTGGATAAAAATGTTCAACCTATCGACATTTCTGAGTTGACCTAGGCCTTACGGATTGCTTGTGTGTTTATATGCATGTTTTATGTGTCATATGTAGATCCTTTCTTATGTTGTTTCTTAGACAAAGATATAATTTTTCTTTGACACGTTATTAGAAAAAGTTTAATATCTATACACCAAAAACATTATTAAAAAAGCTTACACACAATATAAATTAGTTTTACAGTGACGTTTAATGAAAATTCAGTATTTAACAGTTATTTGTTGATTGCGGCTACAAAATGGACTTATCAGACAACCTCATGATTTATGAGTTTTTATTAGATATTAGTGTAAAATTATTTTACACAGATAATGGATCTCTAATAAACTATGTTTCTAATCATATTTCACGGTTTTGTTACATAATAATATCACTTTTTTAAACATGCATGTTTATGCTGCAACAAACTAGTAAATCATTGGACATCAATGTAAAATTTGTTTAGTTTGTTTATATGTTGTCAATTTGTTTTCCATAATAAAATTGACTAATTAAACAATTTTGTTGGAAACAGCTTATAACAAATGACAAATTAAAGAGTGTTGAGCACAGAGTGGTGGCTAACCATGTAGGTCCAAGAGTATCAGTTGCAAGCTTTATTAGCACAAGTCTTCAACCATCAACAAAGCTTTATGGTCCCATAAAGGATTTATTATCAGAAGAGAATCCTCCAAAGTACAAGGAAACTACAGTGCATGATTATGTTGCTTTCTCCATGGCAAGAGGCCTTGATGGAACTTCTACATTGCCATATTTCAGGATTTGAAATTTGTGATACACACAATCACACACTCACAACAAAGGCACGGTTTAACATGTTTACATATCGTAGTATTTATTTTATTATATTTGTAAGTTAATATGATTCAAAACTTTAGTTTGTTGAGGAAGTTATATTAATATTTACTGTTTTCCATTTTCAGAGAATAACATTAAATTTAGTTAACAAGGGCTAATTCAACTAAAGAATGATAATATTATTATGTCTTGTCTTTGATTTAAATTCGCAATTGTGTGTGAGTATAGGATGATCTTTATCATATTTTGTAGAGACAAAAGAAAAACTGAAATTTATATATCTAAAAGTCCCCCTATTGCAACCTCTTAAAGATAAAAAAAAAAAATTAAAATATTTTAATATAGAAATTGAAATGTAAAGTATAATCGAGAATTTTAAATAAAAAGAAGATATAAATAGAAAACATTTGAAAAAAAAAATTAAATTGAATTTTCAATCACGTTGATGTTATTTGACCGATTGGACCGTCTATGTTAGTATTGAGAATAAATCTAAACCGCGAATGAAACACAACCAAGTCACTAAATAAGCATATGAAAGTATATAGCATTAGCTTATATTATTATAGAGAAACTATGGATGAATTTTTGTCCCTACCATATATGCTACTACAACTTGTGATGCTTTGCATATTCATAAGAAGATTTTAACTCAAAAATCTACAACCACGTCAATGATAAAGGAAAATGAGAATTTGGGACTACTACTACTACTCACTAATACACTCACTAATGGGGTTGGTTAACTATCAATATTCTATACACAAATTGTCAAGTTTCTCGTCTTACTTTAACTAATTTTCAATTGAAATAGTTTTGAAAATATGAAGTTGGAGTTTGGTCAAAAGATAAGTAAAATTTAAAAATAATTATTTTAATTGGATATTGAACTTAAATAATGTCAGACCAATTCAATCTTGACTATAATTCATTAAATATTTAATGAAGAAGAAAAAAATTATCATTAACTAAAATGATACTAATTATCAATTTACAGTCGTATCTTGTAGATTTGAACTTTGTCGTATAGTGTTGCAAAGTCAAGAAGATAACATCAAACTAATGTACAATTGACCAATTTGTTTACGTAACGCTTTGGTGTCACATTGAATAGAATCCTTGTTTTGTTTCTTCTAGTTACCACTACAAAGATAAGGAAATTATGGGAACCACAGAAACAAATGAAATGGAAGTGATGAAATTGAGTGAACGGAAAGCATTTGATGAAGCAAAAGAAGGTGTAAAAGGACTTGTTGATGCAGGGATTAAGAAGATACCTGAAATATTCCATCATCAACCTGACAAATATGATAAATCATACAACACATGTCATGTTATTCCTGTCATAGACCTTACAAATATTGATAAAGATCCAAGTTTGCATCAAGAAGTTGTTCAAAAAGTGAAGGAAGCATGTGAAACATGGGGTTTCTTTCAAGTTATTAATCATGGCATACCTTTGAGTGTTCTTGAGGAGATTAAAGATGGTGTTAAGAGGTTTTATGAACAGAACACACAAGTTAAAAAAGAATTTTATACAAGAGATAGAAATAAGTCCTTTATTTATAATAGTAATTTTGATATTTATAGCTCACCAGCCCTTAATTGGAGGGATACTTTTATGTGTTACTTAGCTCCTCATGCTCCTAAACTTGAAGATTTTCCAATAGTTTGCAGGTATGTATGCATTTCTATAAAGTTTATGTGCTACTTGAACTTTAGAACCATAATTTATATTCTAACATAATCTAATTAATTAATACTCCATTTTTTACTAATTGACATTCTTATTCTTGAAGAGATATACTATTGGAATATGGAAAACACATGATGAATTTGGGGACTTTACTGTTTGAATTGTTGTCAGAAGCTTTAGGTTTGGAACCAAACTATCTAAAAGAAATGGATTGTGTTGAAGGACTAATAGCACTATGCCATTATTATCCTCCATGTCCCGAACCAGAATTGACTGTGGGAACAACCAAACATTCTGATAATGATTTCCTCACAGTGCTTCTCCAAGACCATATAGGTGGCCTACAAGTTCTTCATGAGGATAAATGGATTGATATAACACCTGTATCTGGTGCTCTCATAGTTAATGTTGGAGATCTTTTGCAGGCATGTTTTTTGTATTCTTATGTTTATGTTATAAGGAACCGTTGGTGTGTGCTTGGTTTCATGGTATAGAGTCAAAAGTGATTCTACACATGAAAGTTTTTAGAATTATTTCTAACTTGAAGATATAATTTATAGGTTTTGTATGCAAGTAAACTATAGCTGATTATTTGTTTGTTTGAATTGTAGCTTATAACAAATGACAAATTCAAGAGTGTTGAACATAGAGTAGTTGCAAATGAGGTTGGTCCAAGAATATCTGTTGCATGCTTTTTCAGCACAGCTTATAGGTCATCCTCTAAACTCTATGGACCTATTAAGGAACTATTATCAGAAGAAAATCCTCCCAAATACAGAGAAACCACAGTTGCTGATTATGTAGCCTACTTTGAGGCAAAAGGATTGGATGGTACTACTGCTCTTACACATTACAAGATTTGAAGTGTGTAATGTAGAAGAAAAAAATACTAAGATCATATAAATAAATTGAATGAGCTTGGTGAGTTGGTGATGGGGTAGTTATTCATCAATTCCACTTTGTAATATGAACTAGAAATTAATATGATGTGGTTTCAATTTCATGGAATGGATGAAATTATAAAGTATTAACGTTCACTTAATTACAAAACATGGCCATTTTGCTTATGTTAGATCATTGTTTTTGTAGTAAACTTTCTTTAGCTTGAATGCTCTAGTGAACTTATCATCAGGAATTAAAAAAGTAATGCAAAGAAAAGCAAAAGAAAGTACTTAATTGATTTTGGATGTTGGGCCGGCCCAAGATGAAGCAACCCAAATTAGAGTTTTAGGCCTCCAAATTTGCCCTCCTCAAAAACATGAAAATCTCACCAGAGTTTCTTGTGGTTAAAAAGTTAGATGAAAACACTAGTGTTATTTGCACTATCGAGTCAAAGTAGGGACTAGATGAGTAAGTAATAATCTCACTTTTGGATCATTAAAAGGCCTAAATAAAATTCAATTTAATTATACATATATAATTAGACATATTAGTTATACACATTCACTTAAGTCATTTGGTTAAAATAAAAGTGTCATATTCTCTTAACTAAATTTGAATTTAGATGTAGTGAAATTTGATTCTTTTTTATTTATATTTGTGTTATTTTTTTTATTTAGAAAGACATCTATGTAATCTTTCCTTTAAACTTTTAAATATATTGAATCGACCCTGTTTAAATGATAGTGTATTGAATATAAATTTTTTTATATTTGAATATTTTTGCGTAGATTGAGTTGAATAGTAAATTTAAAACTTTAGTAAAAATAATTGAAATTAAATAAAAACAAAAGTTACAAATTACATATTAGAGATAGAATTTAATTTAGAGTAAATAATAGTCCTTGTCAAAATTTAATTTTATGTATTTAAAGTCACTTTTACTTCACACAAAAATTGATTCCAAACATACACTTTTAATATATTTACACTAATTTGATTCTGAGTTACTCGAATTAAATATTATTTATTAGGACTTTTTAGAACTAATAAATCATATACATAGTGATCATTTGCATCTTATGATCGTAGTATATGTATTAAATATTTTCAGCAAAAAAGGTGTGTTTGTTATAAGGAGAAAGCAAATCTGGCAACTAGCTAATTCCATGGATCAAAGTGATCATCTTTTGAAACTTATTATGAGTGTTGCATTTGATGTGAGTTACGTTTGCCATTTCAACAAGTAACCCTGGATTCCTAGACAATCTAAAAGAGAAAAGAAGAAACATGATTTGGTTTTACAAGTCAGCCTAAAGCATTATACTAATAGTAGTAGTGGTACATGAGAAAAGAAAATACTATTATATATATAGTAACTTTTTGAGCTATTTTGGAAATTAGAAGAAAATGAAAATTGATATACTGATAAATAGTTAGTCAACATTATTATTGTTTGAACTAACAATAAATTTGAACCCAAAACATAAACACATTAAGTGAACTTTTAACAAAACATATAGTCATGTTAAATAGTATAGTTTTATATGCAATACTGATCGGATCGATCCTTTAAGCAAATTATCCCTATATATCAAAATATGCTGAAAATACAATATTGGTATGAGTGGATCTACATTCATCAAATCGATTCTTTAAGTAAATTTTAGTAGTTCATCGTCTTTTTTTCTTTTTCTTCTAAAAGAGAGAAGAGATTATGTTAAAAGTCATAAGTTAAATTTTTCGATGGAGATTAATTATCGATAAAATTAATGAAAGTATACTCTGAACCAATAACATGGTTACAAACAAAATCTCTACCCAAATATACTCTCTTATGTTTTAAATACAAACAATTTTTTGTTTTGTTGCAAAATACAAATAAAAAGTTGAATGTATTTTATTCGGACAAAGTACATGCTCCATTTGTAACGTTTAATGAGCTGTGTCTCACGTAATAAATGTTTTACTTGTAATATTCATCTATCTCAAATTATTTGTATTTTTATATTATCAATGAAGAGTTATTATTATTTTTATTAATATAGTTTTATTTATCATATGGTTAAATAAGTTTTTATATTCTATAAAATTTTAAACTTTTATTTTTATTTTTCGTAAAAAATTCACATTTTTTAATTTTTACAAAATTATTATATAAGCATTTTAAATTTATGTTAGAACATCAACATATATTTTTAAATAATTTTTTTATATACATATTCAAAGAACTATAAAAATTTTATTCACAAAAAATAAATTTAAAATTCGATTTCTAAATCAATATTTTAAAAACTTTCATCTTGAACATAT
>JBBPBT010000850.1:20748952-20762101 GCA_037974875.1 Cicer bijugum | reverse complement strand
AAAAAATTCATATTTAATTCATCTAAATTAATTCTAATTATATGTAGGTGAACTTTTAATAATATTCTAATTATGAAAAATATTTTATTCTATCAAACTAAAACAATTTATAGAATAATTTTATAGAAACTAAAAAATATGATTTTTTTAGTAAGACAAAAAAACAAAATTTTTAAAATAAAAATTTATTTAACTATTTATTATATTTCAACTCATTAAAGTAATTGTCTTAATACTATTAAAAAATGCATTTTAATTAGCAAACAAAAATCATTTTATTATTTAAACTCAATACAACTAATTACTCCTATTTTTTAAAAAAACTGCGTAAAACTCAAATCAGGCGAATACAATTGCTTTTTTCTTTTATTAGAAATTGATGCTAACACTACAACGAACCTTTACATTAATGGAAAAATGAAAGCATAGTAACGTAGTAAATTAAGAATAGAAATATAATTTTTTAGTTAACAAGTGAACGAAAAGGCACGAAATGTAGAAGTACTAAGCAAAACACACACTCTTTGTGTATATTAATGAATTCAAGCAGAGTAACAAAAAACAGTTTCAAATTAAGATAGTACTACTAATTAAAAGGTCTTACCATCACGTTATACGTGAACATTAATAACTTGTTCCCTTTCATTTACTATAAACATTAATAATCGTCACAAAAGACTTAGAAATTGAAGCAGAAGTAGGACCTTTACAATTAAAATGGTTGGTAAATACACAATAAATGAGCAACCATTAATTCTATACGTTCATCACTCACCCACATGAAACCCCTACACTACTTTACTCTTATTTATACCATCATCGAAAAGTAGCATAAATCACCGAACAAAGCTTTAATAAAATAATATATTAAATAACCGAACAAAGCATGTCCTTTCCTTCTTTTCTCTTTGAAAGCCAAAGATTTTTACTAACCTCACTACAATAAGGTAAAGTATATACCACTTACTAGGTGCATTGTCACATTATTATATGACACAATGCAAATTTCCACTAAAATCCAAAAATACGATTTTAATCTCTAACATTCTAACACATCAAAGGAACTCAGATTTTGGTTCCTACTTTTTTGGGTATGAAAAAAAGTAAAAACTACACTAAGAAAATTAATTTTGCAACACGTTTTTATTTTTGAGTCTTCCTCTGGTCACATATAACTAACATTTTATAATGTTAGACCTCTCTCACTTGGTGTCTTTTGAAAAGCTTTTTTCCCTCTTGTAGAAGTTTATTTGACATACTATATAACCTTAAAACTTTCTAAGTAATGAAAACAAAAAAATCTGTCACACTCCATATAAAAAAAAACTTAGACAAACATTTAATGGAGATGACATTAGAGACAATCCATCTTATTTTCCACACACACCAAATTTTTAATAGTGATAAATCTTAAATATGATTAATGGAGGTACTGAGAAAATTTTAAATCTCACCTTAAAAGGAGTTTATTATATTATGAAGGACGTATTCAAACATGGAATTCAGTTATGTAAGAATATAGTAATATAAGTTAAGTTTTTTGTTGGGTGCAATAAATTAAGTTTAACTTAAGAGAGGAAGTTACTATTTTTATCTCTCATAATATGGTTGTCAAATTTACACAATATAAAATAAATACAAAACTCTTATGTCAATAAATCACGTAAAATTAACACTTTGTAATTAAAATAAATAATCAAAATTATCAAATAGTACTAGTACTAGAACAGTTTTTGGATGTATTTTGCTTTTGCTAGCTACCGGCAATGAAATAGCAGATATAGTATTGTACAAATATACACTTTGTATTTAAATAAATAAATAAATGCATCTACTTCCTATCTGTTTTTCATACTATTTTGAACGATCTAAAATATACTAATTGATTGTTCAAGAAAAATTAATATTGATTTAGCAAGCATAATCCTATTATTATGAATGAAAAAACAAGACATAAACTAGTAAAAATAATCCATAATTGGCGCGCCTTTAACCAACAAGATCGAATATTATAATTCCAGAAATAATTTGTATCTTTTTATCTAATTATGATCACATTATCATACGCATTCCTATTAAAATCCATGATCTAAACCAAAAATTACTATGCCTCTCTTAGTAACTATCTACATAGATTCATCGTTTGCACTAATTCTAAAGCCTCAAAAGGAAAATCAAAAGGGAAGCCAAATATGTTTGAAAAATATTGTAAAATAGTGAAAAAATTATATCAAAATACTAAGACATTTACCTAAGTGTTAATCTAATTTACCAATCATACCCCTGAAAGCCAACGAAACATTTCGGTAATTTCCTCACCAATTCTGTTACTTTCCACGTCATCATAATCCAGTGCTACTTGAACGACGTCGTTTCTGCGACTACTTCCACCAAAGAACCTTCCAGAACTTCTAAACGACGCCGTTCGAGATGAAATAGAAACCGAAAGTCTGTCCACGTAATCCTTCAGCCAGAATCCACTACTGCCAACTTCTCCGGCAAGTACAACGGTTTCGTTTATCGCCGGAGAATCATCTGATGTAGGAATGTCGACCTTATGATCGGAGATACTTCTCCGGTGATCATGAGTGAACGAAACCTCCGACGGCTCCTCCACGTAATAATCGAATGATCCCATGGAAAACGACCTTGCATCGTCGGCGGCGTTGGGAATAGTTCCTCGGCGGCTCACATTTCCTATTTCGATTCGGAAACTATCGGAGGACGGTGATCGGATAATTTTAGCGAGGTCTGAATCGGAGGGGAAAACGGCGGAGCGACAGAGAGGACACGAGAGATTTGAACGAAGCCACGTATCAATGCAGTCGACGTGGAAAGCGTGGCAGCAGCGAGGGAGAAGACGGAGGAGATCGTTGTTGTGAAACTTCGAGAGACAAACGGCGCAGTCAGCGTTGGCGGTGGATGAACGGCGAGTTACGGAGGAGAAAGTGAAAAGCGGAAGCGAGTCAATCAAATCAGAGGGAGGTATTATTTCCGGTGAGGTTCGACCGCTGATGACGACCGGCGGCGGGAAAGCGTCGGGATCGGAGGAGAGACGACGGAGACATCGACGGTTGAGATGACGGAGAAGGAAACAGAGCGCGAATGAAACGATAACGGTGACGGCGAGAACCGTAACAATAATGAGAATGCTGGGACTTATATTCTGTAACGGAGATGAGCTGTGAGGTGACGGTGGTGTAACTGTTTCCGTTAGTGATTTAGAAACAGTTGCGAACGTGTGCGAAACGACGACGTTGTTAAACATTTCGTTATGGCTTAAGAGAATGAAAGTTTTGAAAGAGAGTGTTGTTGTGTGCATGAAAGTAGTATAAGTGTGTTGGTTGTTTGTTTTGACAACATAAGAGAGTGCACGTGAATGGCACGTGATAATTTGGTGTAGGTTAAATGAATTGAATGTTAATGGGGGAAGGAATGGATTTGATTGAATGAAGAGAAGTAAATGCGTTCAGGTTTATGGAGAAGTGAGAGAGAGATACTGTTCTCTCTTTTTTTCGGTGTTTATGGATGAAAATTGATTCTGCATTTCTTTTATTTTTTGTGTTAGAGTTACCTAGATTCTTTGGTTGGGTCCCCATTTCCTTACTATACACGATTTTTGTGATTAATCTGTTTATTGGCTCAATTCAAAAACATAAATTAAGCACTATATAATCACTTGAAATATATGTTCATATTTTCTATAATTAAATTTCTTAGCGGTTATTTGTATTTTCTTAAAGCAATTTCATATCGATTATTGAGGTAGTTACTAGTTAAGCTAAACCATTTCAATTATTCCACATTTAGTATAAAGCATAAACGTAGCTAGTTATCCAAATTGTAATTTCAGCCAAAATTTTGCTTTTGCACTTTTTTTATGTATATATCACTTTTGTTATGAAAAGAAAAATCATACTATTCATAAACTAGATTAAGTAATTGAATAACATATTTCATCTCGCGAGTTTTATTGAAGAAAGCAAGTGTTCATAAAATATTTTCTATTTTAGATTGAAATATTTTTTTCACTCTAAATTTTTCTGACTAAAAAGAAATAGAAGTGACAATTAATAATGGAATATGTTAATTCTTTACAACTAATTATGCCGTCAAAGCTTACGATATTCAGCGCTTGTATATAACCGAACAAACATTGTTTGGCCTATTTATAAGGATAGCTGAAAACATACTTGATTTTATTTCCTTTAAAAATGTCACATATTTTTGTATGTAACTGAATTTTTTATGACATAAATTGTTCGGAAGTTTACTTTAGAGTCATAAAATATGTCCTTCTTCTATATGTGTTCATCCAAATTCACGTTCATAAAGTGAAATATTTTTCTTCCTTATTTTTACATGAAAATATACTCGTTTGATTTGATTTATTAACTAAAATACAAAAACTATATGGAAAAAAACAGCCTGCCAGTATTAAATCATTTTAATTTTAGCAAATTTCAACAGTGGCACATTCAATTACTATGATTGTCAATAAGGTTATACATAGGAACTTTGACTCATAAACCTTGCTTAGTTTTATTCAGAAACAAATGAAATGGATGGCGACAGCTTTTAGATTCAAAGGTTAAAAAGAAAACGAAATAGCTTTTAAGGATACCCTTAATTAACTAACAAGGGAGGAATTTCTTTGAAGAATGAAAAGTCAAATTAATAACATGATTGGAAAAAGTTTAAGCTAACATCATCCTCAGATCGTGCAATAATGCAATAACTTCAAGATGATCCCAATCATTATATTTGTTTCCTACATAAGATAGATAAGCTATTTTTAAACAAGTATATCTTCATATAGAACTTGAAATCCATATAAATAATTTACTATATGCTAGCTATATAAAACTTATTATTATAGAATTAAAATGAATTGTGTATAATTTGGGTTAAGTCTGTAAAAAAAAAATATTATAATTAAGAGTAGAATTTTAAATAAAAAAAAATACTCAATTTTAAATATATTAATTATATAAATTATTAGTCATACTTTAGTTATCTCTATACCATTAATTATATTACTAAGAATTCATTTTCTTTGAAACTAAGGATTAAGAAAAATAGTACATGTGTTTGGAAACGTGCTAACCCAAGAAACAAGGCAACGTATACATTCCATAATAATTCAATAATGTGCTAAACCCAAGAAACAAGGCAACTAATACATTCCATAATAATAATTATATAATGCAACCATAATGTAGCATTATCTCTAGTTATTGAATTATCAATTGGATGATGCTAGCTTGGATTTCATGTAATGTTTTTTTTTCTCACTTCAAAGAAATATATTATTCGTACGTTCCTTTTGATCATGAGCGCGTGCTAGCTAGCTTCATTGTTTTTATAGCACTATATGACACTATCGTTTTGCTTTCTTCACAATCTTGGCATGCTCTATAAACTAACAATTTTCTGCTTCAGATTATGCACAACAATGACTCTATGATCAGAAAGGGTACATTTTTTTTAATCAAGAATCTTGACATACTAAAATTACAGCCAAAATATATATATATATATATATATATATATATATATATATATATATATTATTTTTAGTTTCTATAAAACTTTTTTACAATGTTTAGCCCCAAACAATTTTAATTTTTCTATTAAGGCAACTCATGTATACGTTTTAATTTTTTAAATGATTTTTACATACACATTTAAAATATCATTAATATCTCTTCCACAAAAATTTAGTATTTTTTAACAAATAATGAATTAAATATTAAGTTTTAAACGTAAAAACTCAAAAACCGAAAATAATGAAAAATAGACTTAGAAAACATATTTGAACTCATATTTTATGAAAACTTTTATCATAACACATAAAATGTATCAGTAAAGTTTGATAGCATTCAATCAATAGTAGAATCAATCGTTATCCGATTTTATATAAACTAATTAATTAAATACTTTCGCTTTTTTTTTTTGGTGTGAACATATGCCCTGTTTCTTGTAGTTGACAACCATAAAAGGAAGATGAAATATGTATTATGTCAAATGAACTCTTAGCTACTTGTTGCTTTGACATTGGGCTAATATGTCTATTGCATATGAAAACTTGATCTTCTAAAGCAACTGAATTTGCACATAGTAGACTTACAATATTGCTAAATGCCCCGTTGCTTTTATATGATTCTACTTATCTATGAAACTCCAACATAAAAAAAGACTTTGGATTTGCGAATAGTAGTCATAAGTTGCAAGATTGGCACAACTAAATGTCTTTCTACTTTGTCTTATTTAATTGAAGAACCATTTTTCTTCCACTGCCTATGTGTTCATTTACTGTTAATGTTAGAAATGATTAGTCAAACACCAAAGCATATTAAAAACGTAGTTAGGAATCAATGTACACCAGTCTTATATCTTTTACAATCAGCAATTTCAAAGTGTTTATATCATTGGTTGTATTTGGTGTCTGTGTCGGAGTCGTTTGTTCATAAGGCTTACTATCCAAGCCCATCTTGTCCATTGACATTCCTACATGTGAGTGTCCCTTCTTTTCATATTTATACCAAAATTAGTTAGGTTGTCATATATAAAGTATTTTGAGTTGATTATTGATATTACATTTATGCAAAAAAGGTAATATCCAAATGACTTATTGCTAAAATGGGCTACCAAATACAGCAAACTAGAGATACAACCCAAGTACCTTCAAATGACATGTTTTAAGAGATTTGCCCTTTGTTGGTTCTTAATACATGAATATGTTGACACACAAAATTTAAGGCCGGCACAAGGGTTAGGCAAGAGCTTTAGAGACAGGAATAATATTAACTATAAAAAATCTCATCTGAGTTTATGACCAAAAAAAAAAAAAAGAAGCCTTCCTCGCCTTTCAAAATATACAAGTGCTCAATACATGTTATCTTAGCCTTCACAAGCTTCTGTAAGAAGCTCACATGAATGAGAAAGGAATACAAAATCCTAATAGCAGTAACTGTAAATAAATAGTAAACACATAACACTAAATATGATCTTGAAGAAAAACACAACTCAAGAATTGTCACGTGAAGATCTTGCATTACTATAAATTGATCACAAAAGTTTAAATAGCAGAATGAACACATAACACATAAACAAGAAGATAAAAAATGGAACACCATTCTTCTGTCCTCCACTGCATGGAGTATTGCTTCCACTATAACACCCTTTCTTTTGTCTGATCCCTTCACCACGATTTTCAAGCACAAATGTAGAGTTAACCTTTCCATTACTAAACAAAACACACCAAAAGAAAGGTCCTTTATGACCTCCAACAAGGCCTATTCCTATCTCAGTATGTGATTTATTTGTCAAAGAGGACAAAGATTTCTTATCTTTAATTAGAACTTGTGAAAATGCTAATGATGGTTCGAGGTACTTCCTTTGACAACCAACAATGAGTCCGGTTATGGTACCAAAAGTCGGTAACTCTACACCGCAATTGGGAGCAAAGACTTCCGTGAAATCATCTTCGGGAGGTTTGCAGTTAACAACATTGTTGTCAGTGCAGTTTCCTTTGCATAGTTCAACATATTGTAAGGCCATGCACCCTAAACCAGGAGAGTCATTCAAGTGAGGGAGCTTTTGATCTGTTCTGTTCTTGTTTATAATATCAACAATGTCATTGGCAGGGTTTCCTGTAGGACAGAAAGAACACAAATTAGCTAGTTTTATAGTTTATAATGATTCTGTTCAGTCTCCTTGATCTCCATATTGATTCCTCGCTTCTGATTACAGTAGGACTTAAAATTTGCACTAAATTAGGAATATGCTGCCGACCCTTTTGCTGTCATGTAAATAAATTTGAACTTTGAACATCGACATAAGGCGGTCCATATTTTATCGACAGAAAGATGCGCTTGAGCTGGCCTAACCTAATCACAGCAGTCTGCCCTTATTAAAAGAGCGTTATGACAGCCAACGACCTCAAACCTCGGCTATAAATACACTTTTCTGACACAGTTCAGGAACACACTTCTTATTCCTAAACCTCGATTCCATCTCAATCATTTGCTGACTTGAGAGTTAAAAGTTTTTGCATGTACACATCACCCCATCAGATGAAACGGCTATCCTCCTCGGTCCTATCCGGATCACTGCCTTTGGTATAACGGTGAATGTTTTTTACATCAACCTTTTTTTGGGACTGATTCGTACATCAACTTATTGCTTATTTTTTTGCAGTATCATTCTCTATTCAAAAAGCATGCTTTCAATCTTCATTGTGACATATACAATGGCAAGGGCTTGCACTCTTATGAGATTAATTGCCATGAAAACTTGCACTATATTCAAATTTTCCACCATATTTATTGCACAAAATAAGTCATCCTAAGATTCAAATCATATGTCTAAATTTCAGTTCAGACCAGTTCAAGAAGATACTCAGTCAGAGTAGTTGGAGAGTTATTTAATAAAATGATATATATATTAAATAAATAAAATCCACATACAGACCAAACATCCAAAGATATTTATGTCTGTGACTGTGGTTCCTATATATACAGCTTTAGATGTTAGGGTTTAGGGTTTAGGGTTCCTATATATACAGCTTTAGATGTTTGGTCATACTATGGCAAACCATAATGAATGCAGCTTATCAAGGAAATCAATTTTGAACTTAACCAACATACTTGGCCATCCAAGAAATTCAATTATCTTGAAATGCCAGATGAAGGATTGTTCCTCAAGATCATCCAGCAAAGTTGATTCGAAAAGAATGCGGATTCGGACTTAATTTATTGAAATTCACTAATTTTTTCACAAAGACAGGTTTGAGGGCCAATTCGGATTTTCAGAGTTGAAAGCCTGCCAAATTCCCTCAAAATACATAGACAGAATTAGGCACATTTTCAACCAAAATTTATAAATGCTGTTTGAAGTGAACGAACAATATTTGTTCCAGCACATTTTAGGATATGTTGCGTAAAATTAACTTGATGAACTATAAGTGCTAGGAAGTGTTTAATCATTTGATATTTGTTGTAGGCTACAAGTATCTTAGGAACAAAATTGTACATAAAAGTGTTGCCTCTTTTCCTATGAAACTTTGGTATTCGTCTATGTTTCCTATACATAAAATGAGATAGCTGAAACATGGGAGAATAGACCAATGTAGAGTGCTCTAAGTACCTGTTTGGATTTGTGGTTTAGAGAGCTAAAACTTATTCTAAACACTTAAAATTTAGTTTGACCTTTTAGGGAGTTCTCGACTAGAATTTCTTTCACCTCTAGAATCGATTCAACTTGAAGCTCGAATTTGTAGCATTTTTCCTCTAAACGTGATTTTAAATTCAAATTTATTATTCATCTCACTTTCACCACTTTCACTTGATCGTATTCAAACATAAATCATTTCTGACTAAAATCTACTTTACAAAATTAATTCAATCAAAATGAGTATTTGCCACCGTACAACCCAACACACCCTAAGCTCAATAGAACAAACATAAAACTTCCAATTTCCAAATACAACCTATTGAGATTTAAGAAGTTGGGGGGTTTAATTTTCACTCTTAAAAGCTCTCTTCTTTATGTATACCACCAAATAGTAGAAAGAAAGCCTTTACTTGAGTATCTAAAGAAAAGAATGTAAAACTCTTAAAGTCCAGAGATCCAGAAAAAGATGCAAACTTTCAAAGCCTTTTCAAGAGTATTAACTCAACACTATCAGAATTCAGAAGAATCTACAAGAATAAACAACAATAAAAAGCATATATAATAATAAATGGACATCTATTACATTATATAGCATAACAACACCACATTGTTCTTATGACCACATACCAAGAAAGTGGTTAGAAATAAAATAGAAAGGACAATGAAGTAAATTTACCATGGACGTGGGAAAAAACAAGAGCTGGCAAAAGGAGACAACAGAAAAAGTGCAACAACACACAACAGCAACTGAGGTTGTTCTTGTTCTTGTGCTTCATAATGTTAACAACAAGGAGTTTTGGTTTAGGAAGAATGTAAGGTAAAGTGAGTGATGAAAAGGGTTATGATGTTTTCCAACAAAGACAAAAACTTGCTTAATTGGGTTGATGAGTTAACAGTACAAGAGTGTGGTCCCCATGTAGCTGTTATCATCTCATGATTTAATGATTTTTCATTCTAATAATTTGATTTTCTTAACAAAAAGTCTGGTTATTAATAAGTTAATTGAAAGTTAAAACCACAAATGGGACCCTTTTTTCCGGAATATTTTTAGCCAGCTTAGACTCAAAAAGTCAAGCTTTTTCAAACCTCGGTATCTGAAAATACTAATTAATCTCATGTGTTAGTATATAAATGGTGAAATACTTGTTTAATTTCATTTAAATTCAAGACAAGAGGTACACACTGTGAATTTGTAAAGTAATGTTTCATTTAGGGTTTAGGGTTTAGGGTTTAGGATTTAGGGGTATTTCCTAAAAACATTGAAATTTAGATACAAGATTTTCACACGGTATATTTGGCACCGTATAAGATACATTCACTTTTATTGTGTTTAGATTTTAAAGAGAGAAAAATAATTAAAGTAAAATCAGGTACAATATAGAGTAAAACTTCTCTTGTTTAGAAAACATCTCTAATCAATTAAAGGTACATAAAACATAACATATCAACATGAAGTCATTAATTTAAAGGACAAACAACATAATATAATGATCACATGATAAGCAAAGTGTGGTATTTAACATGAAGTACTATTATAGTGGTAGGACCAAAATAAATTATTAAAATTTGTCTACACTATCTTTTCTATACTATCTTGAACCTCACTATTTCTCAATCAAACCACACAATGCAATGTGTGTATTGTGTGTACGTAGTGTATTTAAATTCTAAATCATTTTTTTTTACAATCGCACTTTACTATTTAACATTATCAAAAGACCGAAAGCATACTTCATAGTTAACTATTTATAAGATTTTGTTTCATTTAAGATAGAAACAAAAATAGAGACATGTAATTTTGAGATATAAGAAAGGCAAGTAGGTGGGAAATGAAGAGACCATTGTGATATGATTCTAATAGTCATAGTTCACTTTAAGGATCGTTCTAGGTCGGAAACTTACAAATTTGAATGAAAATCCCGTAAAGCTGCAGAATGTGATAAACGGCGCTGCGAAACTCTGATTCGGCCGATTCCAAAACGAGGTGAAAGATGACGTTCTGAAACGCAAGTTAGGCTTTTGAATCACCCAAAAATAGTATATAGAACTCGAGATATGAGCGTAGGCTACTGATCACGAAAATTGGAAGAATTGGGGTATTAGGGTTTGATGTAAAGGAAACTCAATATTATTATTCAGCAAATAAACCAAGAACAAAATGGTGCCACAATCTAAGGATTGATAAACCAAGAAGAACGCCACAAGGGTTAACAACCTTGATAAGTTCAAAGTGAATTCTTTCAAGAACTCTAGAGAGCAAAGCCTCACAAAAATAATATTCAAAATCTGCCTTCCATGAGGTTACAAATCCTTATTTATACTAAGTCTATCTCTAAACCTAAATGGGTCATAAGGGACACCATTCTCTAGGCCCATATTGGTCTTACATCTTATTTTTTTTCTAAAATAAACTTAATGTAAGTAAAGTATCTTCACTTACACATAACAAAAACTAAATCAATAATAAAACTGTTACAATTCCAAATCAAAGCAAACTAAGAATTAATACAAACCAAATTAAAATAAATAAAGTTTATGCTAATTTATTAAAATATGAATCATCTTCATGCTCTTGAGATCCTTATCATTCTCTCTTTCTTGAAGAAATTCGACCACGAATTTAAGCTCCATTATATCGTACATGAAGAAATAATCCAAACAAACCACAAGCTCATCATATCCACCGGGGTCAAACGGGAAATTAGAAAAGTCACCAAATGTGATAAGTCGGTGAAACGCACTTCCATCTTTAACAACTAACATCTTATCACATTTATAGTGAAGGTAAGAAATTCTAAAGATGGGGATAAAGTTATACCTTTTGAAGTTGATATTTAAGACCAACTTTACCTTCTTGGGATTGAAATATTTGGCAAACAATATGTTACTTTGTATTTGCAAAGCCTTCAAAGCAAGTTGAGTTACACAGACAATCTGTTCATCACAAAAAAATGGCGACTCAATAATTTCCTTGTAAGCATCCTTTTGAGGAACCTTTGAATAATCACCTTCAAGCACTAACATTGCTTCATTTACCTCACTTTCTTGTTTGAAGAGACTTTCAATTTTACTCACTTTTCTTTCAATGTCAACATATGGATGACATTTCTCCTTTGGAGACACTTCTTCAAGCACTTGCAATAGAGAATTATCACAATTAGACAAATAGTTGACGTCAATTTCTTGCCCTTTGTCTCTCAAATGTTTCTCCTCTTCTTCTTTCTTTTCTTTGATTTTATCTATCTCTCTCAGGGCAAGCTTCTCTACTTTTCTAGCTTGTTTTTCATATCCATTGTCATACAAATATTTCACATACTCTGGATCCAATACAAAATCTCGAATATATTGAGGATATGACATACTTAGGAATTTTGTCAAACATGTAGTGTGCAATAATTTTTTTTTCAAATCCAAACCTAGAGACAAAAGAAAAAGAGGTTAAAAAGGCTATGCAATTAAAAAAGCCATTGCTATTGCTTTTAAGCAAGGAGAGTGACTTAAAGGTTGTAGATCTTACCAATTCTTTTCCTAGTGAAGTTGTTTCTTTGTTGCAGGATTTTGAAGATGTATTTCCCAAAGAGGTTCCTCAAGGCCTACCACCTATAAGAGGTATAGAACATCAAATTGATCTCATTCCAGGTGTTTCATTGCCCAATAGGCCAGCATATAGAGCTAACCCCCAAGAGACCCAAGAAATCCAAAGGCAAGTTGAAGACTTGATGCAAAAGGGATGGGTGCAAGAGAGCTTAAGTCCATGTGCAGTCCCTGTTATTCTTGTACCTAAGAAAGATGGAACTTGGAGGATGTGCACTGATTGTAGAGCCATCAATAATATCACGGTAAAGTATAGACATCCCATTCCTAGATTAGATGATTTGTTGGATGAATTGCATGGTGCTTGTGTGTTTTCAAAAATTGATCTTAAAAGTGGATATCATCAAATTAGGATTAGAGAAGGAGATGAATGGAAAA
>JBBPBT010000850.1:20688896-20717790 GCA_037974875.1 Cicer bijugum | reverse complement strand
TTCTTCATGACAAGTTTTAGGGACCAGTAACAAGTAGGAGAATTGATAAACAACTTTTTTTTTCTAGGGTTATAAGTTTTAGTCTAAGGATGACAAAAAGACAAATTATTTATTTGTACATATTCAACTATAAAGCCCAATAATTTATAAATTCAAAATTTTAGACTTATCGTTTAAGAAAAATAAACATTGAATCAGTCAAAATTTGAAATTTCTTTTTACTTAATTTTTTATTTACATTTTTCTACTATATAATTTGTTATACTAAAAATAAAATTTTGATTGTCCTAAAAATATAGGTTCCTTGCAGTTTTATATTATGAAAGGAGTTAAAGTTCCATCGCACTATAAAACAATACCCTTACACAACAATATACAATATGACATAATTTCAAATTTCAAGTCTATATACTATCCTTTAAATTATATTTTATATTTCATATACATAATATAACACTCACTCGAATATCAATTTAATTACTAAAAATATTGTTTAATTAAATAAACAATGTGTTACAAAATTTACAATTTGTATTGTGTTTCCACATTTTCAACTCTCTCTTGTTAGATTTGAAAATATATATTCTATAATCTTGATTTATCTTGGCATATGAACAATATATAACTTTAATGTCTACGCTAAAGTAACTAGGTTCTATGGGCTATCGATAATTTAAATTATAATTCTAATACCACTCCCTCAAATGGTTTTGGCGGGTTCGATGGGTTGAAAGTGATGAGAACAATAGTCATGAGAAATTATATGTAAACAAAAAGATTGAGGAAGACGAGAATGATATTTTAATTTTTAATTTTTTTAATTTTTTTTTTTTTGGATCTTTTATACAAGAGAAGAGAAGAGAAAATTGTTAGTAAACTATGGATAGAGAGATAAATTAGTGTTATTGAATGTGGAAGAGTTGCATGAATAGTATATTGAATTTAGAACGGTGTTTTTTGTTTTTTTTTGTTTTATATACAACGTAAATTCTAAATAGTATGATATTATTTTATATATAGAGTAAATTTTAAATTCTATGTATAAGACACAATAGAAATAATTGTTGGCGATCTAAAAAAGATGTCTAAAAAATAAAATAAACGTCTTTCATTCAGAAAAGCTATGCGATATAAAAAAAAGGTTTCGAGAGAAAAATGAAAGAATTCAAGAAAGAGTGATTCATCATAGCACAATTGAAGCAAAAAAGACTTCTTTGTGAGAATTTAAATCTATGTATAATTGTATTTATTTGGAATTTGTGAAATTAGACAAATAATATGTTTGAAATGCTTTCATCAAATTTTGGAAAATAAATATGGTGTGATTTGTTATTATAATGGTTATGTTGAACATATTTTGTGCAAAATAAATGTTATGTAATATGTTGTTATAATGATTGTGTTGAAGATATTCAAAGTTTGAAGAATAAATATTATGTGATATATTATTATAATGGTTGTGTTGAATATATTCAAAGTGTGAAAAATAAATGTCATATAAAATGTAATTAACACTAGTAGAAAAGTGAGCTTTTAATACGGCAGATTTAAGTCGTTTATCTGCCACCAGACTTAACAAATGAGGCGAATGTATATTTAAGTCGGTTTACTTTATAAACGAGTTAACAATTTGATGCGATGATAATTTTGTAAATATGTGAAACATGGGAATCGACGATACTTGTGGCTAAATCGGTTATTTATAAACGACTTAACAAAATAAGGCGGTGGCAAATTTGTAAATATTTAAAACTCGGTTATATTAATAACCGATTTAAGCCAAATATCGTGTATATGATTTAAAGGGAAGGTAGAGAATCACTTAGTGTTTTATCTTCCATCTTATTAAACTACATGCAACTTTTTAGCTTCCACAGTCTGAATTAGTGTTTTAAAACTTAGTGTTATAAATCTTTTATATTCTCTAACCATATTTACAATTGCATTTACTCCCTTCTACATCCATCGCACAACTCCTTGGTTCACGTCCACTTCTTCACGCCAATTTCAGTGTCATCTTCTTCACAACCGCGTTTCATCGCCACCATTACAGGTATGGTTGTTCAATTTATTGAATAATAAATTTATATGAATAATTTTTTATAATAATATTGTTGATATATAATTTTTGTGACGTTGATAAAATTATCACTATACGTGCATTTAGATTATATCATATTATTTTAAGGAAAAAAAATATATGTCAAATTCATTTTGATTGTGTGTTTTTTTTCTAGATATTTGATGACTCGAGATCAATTCACTCGGATCAAAGTGAATAAGTTCAAAAACATCGTGTGGATTTTATTTTTCAAAAACATCATATGGATATTTAATTATTTTTTTCCGTCAAGATTAGTCGGAAATGGGATACATTTTATTTGTACTCTATATTTTTTTTTGTATAAATATGAGATATTATAATATTGTATATTTTGATTATTAGATGGTTATATAAAATTTTGATTGTAAGTGCAAAACTCTTATTTGAAATTTAATACGAAAATTGCATGGATTAGTAGCATGAAAACAAAATGAGAATTTTATATAAATAAAAAATTAAAAAAAAATTATTCTTTTAATTATATCTATTAAGTCAGTTGGTCAAAATATCCGACTTAAAAAGATGATGTATTATACTGAATTTACAATGTTTAAGTCGGTTAAACTAAATAGACTTAATATGATGAAGCTCTGTTAAGTCGGTTCATGAAACGAGTTAAAAAACATCATATTTTTTAAGTCGTTTGCGGTTAACTCGGACACGGAACCGACTTAATATGTACATTTTAACTGACTTAAAAAGGTAAAATTCTACTAGTGTAATAAATTAGTGTCTATTATATTCATGATTAACTAAAGTGTCAACATTCATGCCTTCATTGCATTCATTCATAAAATGTATAAATGATTTGTCAAAATATACGAACAAGTAATAAACTATTTTATTTGTATGAATCGGATCATTTAAATCATATAAACATCAACAAAAGATTGAATATGAACTTTTTTTCAATCAAATCAGGTCAGACTTTAAAAAGATTAAAGTATAGTACCACGTCAGACAATGCATCTAGTATGATTCATATGAAAATAAGATAAACTATTACTATATTTGAGTTTAAATATAAAAAAAAAATAGATTTAATAAAAATTTATTTATATAATTTAAAATTTGAAATAAATATTGAAGTAACAATGTCGACTTACAAGAAAGGAGGGTTTTAATTGTAAATACGCCTTTTAAAAATTTCTGATAAAACTTAAGAAAATAACTCAAGAATGATCTTGGTTATGAAAACAGAAAACGGATAACGTTATTGGTTTCTGTTTATAAAACAGATAACGTTCCTAGATTAGCTTAAAACAGAAAATCAGTTTATGTTTTTTCTTAGTTAATCAATTCAGTATTAATAAAGAAAGAGATAGGAAAGAGAATATCACACAGATTTATCCTGGTTCACCCAATGTGGGTTACGTCCAGTCCTCACACTGTGAGATTTGCTACTAAGTGTTTAAAAGCAAAGAACATTCTTGATCTTACAACACCTAGTCTAGATCACCCTTGATCTAATTCAATTTCTATTACTTTCCACCCATAAAGCAATAATAGTACCTATCTAACCTTGATAGGAAGTAATCTTAAACAAACTATAAATAAACTCTTATAGTTTGAGTTTTTACCGTTGAATTGTTTTTGTCAGAATCTGAGATTTTTCAACTCTTGTTTAAAAATAGATTCTTTACAAAGGATCTAATGATAATTGCACAAGCTAATATATGAATATGAATCAGCAGCTGTTTCACAAAAAGCAGAATGTATGATTGCCTCTGTTTTGCATAATTTCAAGTATGTATGTGATTGATTTATGGATTTCTTAGCACTTCAATTTCTTGTCTTGATTCTGGATATTGGCCTTCTATTTATAGGTTGTAGAGGCTCTGAATGAAGGTACAGAAGAGCTGTTGGAGAGGCTCTGCTTTTTGACTGAAACATTATTTCACAATAAAAATAATCTTGCTTTGAAAATAGCTTTTTTACTTTTTTGGTTTAGCATTTAAAGCAGTTCTATCCTTTTTAGAAAGAACTCTTGACGTTTCTTCATTGATCTTGAATGGTACATTCTCTGTCTCAAGTCTTGAGTGTAGTTAGAGAAGTTTGGAGGAGAAATGCAGGCTGCTTCAGAGAAGATGCAGTGTTGTTGTTATTGTGCAGAAAACAGAGAATGATTAACGTTCTTGGTTTGTCAGTTTGACCTTTCTTGAGCTTCAATAATCATTCTGGAATTCCCGTTTTAATCATTTTGGATTTCCTTTGCAATTGTCTTGTCATATGTCAAGATTGATCGAACTTTCTTGACATTTGATTTTTGGAGTTTACCAACTGTCATGACTTTTGTCTGTCTTTGAGTCCTTTTATTTTTTAGATCAAATAGCCTTTTTGAGCTTGGATGAATCTTACTTGTTCCTTGCCATGTACTGATTGTATATGAATAAATTTCCCGGCAGATTCTTTGTTAAAGATGTGGAAATAGTTTGATCAACATGCTGTGATGAACTTTGTTTAGGCTGAAGATCGTTCTCTATTTTGATGTTGAATGATCTTGTTTTTGTCTTTTCTACTTTGCCTTGATTTTGTTTTTAATTAAATTCACTCAAAAACACATGTTAAATTAACATAACATTTTAGAATTATAATTAACTTTCTTAATTAATATTTGTTTGTTTTCATCAAAACTTTAAATATAAAGTTTGTCTCAACAAATATATCAATTTTTGAATAAATATATCATGAGATGGAATGATATTTTTACTATATAAAAGTAAATTAATATATTTTCTTATGAAAAACAAGAGAGCCTAAGCATAAGAACAAAAAGTATAAAACAAGAAAATAAAGAATAGAAATTTCAATTCACCTACTAAAAGAAAAGTAAGATAACCGGAGACATGAAGTTATAAATTACAATAATTGATTATTATATAGCGATTAACTTAATAATTTGTTTCACTAAATATTATATTTTATAAAACTAGACCACCGTATCGGCACTGACTCTATGAAATGTTGGGGGAATAGTTAGCGAGAAAAATTAACCAATAACTTAGATTTTATTTTTCGATAATATTCTTTCATTAATTTAGATAATATAATCAATTTTTTATTACTTTAAATAAATTAGATGTAATTAATTAATTTCTTTAAAAAATTGAAAAAAATTACTTTTTTTAGATTGTGTGAAATAATTTTTTCTTATATATAAACTAAATGATGTACAACAATAAGAATATTAATTTTAAAAAAATATTCTTGATAAATAAAAAATTGATATAATGATCATAAATAATTTTTTTATTATAAAATAAGACATGATAATTTTAAAAGAAGAAATTCATTACGAATTTAATTTAGATACACTGTGACATTAAAAAAAAATTAAATTATCAATTAATTATAATCTTTTAATTATTTATAATATATAACTTTTATAATAACTATTAGTAAAACATTTTATTTTATCATTGTATAGTGCATGAAAATTATACTTATATATTATTATAAAAAAGATATCTAAGGATTGATTATGATTAGTAATTCAACTCAATTGGCAAAGATATATCTAAATTAAAAAAAAAATGTAAATTCATTCTTTTCTACATAAGAATAAGAGTATTATACACTACACATCACATTACATTGAGAGATTAAAAAAAAAAATTACCACCGTAAAATGAAGCTAATAATCAGTAAAATCAACGGTTGTGAGCGATTCTTCCCAAATCAACAAGCTTCCTTGATCGATTGGCGCAAAAAGAGGCCGCTGTAGATATATGGTGTACCCCACCCACACCCAATTCCTGCGCCAACCCCTTATGGCTATTCCAGTGCCGGTTCGGACTCGCCCGAACCAACGGGCTCAAACACAACGCCATACTCGTTAAGCTTTTTCCCGCGTAACCAAGCCTTGACCGCCGCGTCGTTATCGCCGTCTTCTTATTCCGCCGCTGCGGTGAAGATTCCGATGAGCATCCAGTAGCCGATAAATCACGTTCGTCAAAACTCTCCACCGGTGAAGCCCCCCGATCCAATTGACTGCACCTTCTTTGATCGCTGACGCGGTTGTTCTGCCGGCGAGCAGGTACGATCGTCGATAGCCATGTCAACGAAGGAGGAGTCACCGACGATGACGGTTCGCATGATTCGCGAGACGAATTATCCGTCTTGTTCGATTTCAAACGGAACAAATTCGATAGGATCCAGAATCTCCTAAACCTCTTCTTCGAAGATACCGTACCTCCGTCGCACGCAGCGGATACTCCCTGCTCAACCTCCGTCATGTTGTGAAACAAAACCTCCCGCCGGCGTTCATCGGATTTCCGGCAAGTAACGTACGGAGAAACTGACCTGGGAAAATCAGGTTGCGAAGATAGAGGATCAGTCTCGGAGGCAACGAAATGAGATGGTTGGGCCTGGGCTTTAGCCTGGGCCTCGAGAATGAGTTGGAGACGATCGCGAAGGCAAGAGGCGCAAACACCAACGGTGCTGGTAAGATCCGGTAAATGTTTCTTGCACCTCATTCTTCTTTTTCTTGCGTTGTTCAATACGACACCGTTTTTGGTTTTATATTGTGCAAGCTTTTGTTTTCCTTTTCTTGTTTGATTGGGTTGTGTTACCAACTGTGAGTTTGAAGGAGAATACAAAGTAGGGTTTTGTCTTGTTCTTGGAATAATGTGAATGTGAATTTACATTTACATTATGTAGAATGAATAAAATATGGGAATTGAGAATTGGAAAGAGTTTGATATAAGGATTTTAGAGAAGGGAAGAGAAAAGAAGGTCAATGTTTGTTACTTGGCTTTTAGGATAAAGATGGAGAAGTAGCAACAACTTGGAGGATAGAGAAAGTCCTTTGCTGGATTACAACTTACCTTGAAGTGTATTTTCTTATCGTCCAATCATTTTAAATAATCAGTTAATTAATCTGCCTAAAATACAATAATCAGTTCATTAATTCTTCTGTTTTTACTAAGTTTAGTAGCAAAATTCACATGTATTAATCTTAGAGAAATAAAAGATTTTTAAATTCAAATATGTATTCTAATATTTCAAATGTTTATACAACTATCAAATAAGTTGTATTTATGGGACTTAAATATCATTGTTAGTAATTTCATCTGTATCTAAATTTTGATTTTTTTAATCTCGAATATCTTTAATAATATCTTAGTTTTTTTAAAACAACTAGAGTTCGGAATAAAAATAAATTACTTTGTACCAAAAATTAGAGGACAAAGGGAGTAATTAAAACCGCAAAAGTTAAAAAACCACTTTTTTTTTTTTGCCCATTAGTAATTTCTTTCGTACAATGAGTACATTATTTTAACAAATAAGGGAAGAAAATGATGTTGTAATATTCTTTTCTGACAAAAAAAAATGTTTTATAAAAAGTTTAATATATCTGAAAAAGCAATCATTTGTGGTGGTGTTGACTTTCCATTATATAATATAATATGAGATAAGATAATTTTAATGATTAATCGTTTTGGACGTTGATGTTTCCTTTGACAAGAATGTTAATATTTTCTCTTGCCGTGTTTCTTGCCTTATCAAAGATGATCATGGGTTCATTGATTATATTAGTGGCTGTTCCCTTTTTTCTAATCTCAATTTGTGGTTGTTGGTTTTTTTTTTTTTATAACAATGTCACATGTATGAAGAATCCGCCATTAGTTTATCTCCATAATCAAGAGTTAAATTAAAGCTGAAACTTGTAACCATTTGTTTAACATGTGAGTCCATATTATCGTCTGGATCAACCACTTCTACTTGACAATTTGTGCGTGTTTCTTATGCATTCGGCTCCCCATAAAGTGAATAAATAATTGATTAATAAATTAAAGGTAAATATTGTAAGTATATATATCTTAATAATTTTTAAATATTTTTCTAAATAAAGACTTTGTTTTTGATAAATTTGAAAAACAAAGACTTCAATACCATCACAATGAAGATAAGCCTTTTTAATTTAAACGTATTAAACCTATTTTTGAACTCGACTAATGTAGTGAAATTGTGGAAACCATAAAAAAATATTGATTACCAGTTCTATTCCTAGATAGATGACATGTTGGTTTAGTCATCTTTTCGTGTACAGGACGTGTGATGTGGGAGTTGCTTTCTCTCTAATTTTAGTATATACTATTTTTCTGTTTGAAATACAAGCAATACAAATTTCAATTTTTGTTGTCTAATCTAAATATAAACAAAAATCAATTAATTCTATTTATTTAATAATATCATTTCTAAAATACCCTAAAACATTATTCGATTAATTTATATTTTATTTTCTTATAATCTTTTTTATTTCTTAGAACCAAATCTATAAGAAGGATATTTTAAAGAATGTTTTTTATTACACCAATAAAATTAGTGTTTTGCATATACATTGTAGGATGATTAAACGTAATTGGATATGAGTATAAATCAGTTTCCCATTAACAATACATATCCCTTTATCTCATAAAACTTAATTAGATTATCTACTATTGTTAATAAGCTTGAGGCACATGCAAAGACACAACAGTGCTAATAGTCAAGAATCTTCAAAATATGTCACAGTCATATGTGAGCCTATGTATTCAAAATGAGATATACCATATAAGGAGATAATTTGTTTTCTTCTTTCAACATTTTACAAAATTGTTATTCTTCTTTTTATAGTATGTACAAACAAATGAATCATAAAGGAAGTTCAAACACTTTTTATTTTTATAGAAAACTTAAGAACTTAAATGCATTGAAAAAGAAATAAATGCTTGAGATGATTTAAAGTAAAATTAATAGTCTAATAATGAAAACTACATAGTTGGAAAAGGAACATATACATTTAATTTTTGCCTCTAATGCATAAAAAATGTTAATTGCAACGACGACGTGGGCCCATGCAACACGAATATTTTGCTAGTTTAATAATTAGCAAAAATTGAAAAATTAAAACAATAGCGATGACCAAAAAAGACACAGCAGTTTCATGTTCTACCATGAATTTTCCAGCATATGATGATATCTTCAGTATATGGAAGATGATTAATAGCAACAAGAATTGAACTAAGGAAATGGCTACTTTCTTAAGCCTCTCTGAGTCGTTCATCACGATGTGCCTACATATACATCAAATTAATTAGGTACATATATATTAATTTATAAATAAAAAGAGATTAATGGTATAATAAAGCATGAGTGTAATTAAATTAAAGGGATGGATTGGATGACGTACCTTTTAGATTCTTCTTCCATCAGAGTCGCTTGATATTCCATGACGATAGCTTTATCTTCAATTATTAAGTGGGCCATCTTAAAAATTTTGGAGTTCTGTTTTAATTTTAAAAATTGAACACTAATAAAAAAAACTGAAATTTTAATAATTAAAAAAATTAATAAAATAAATTTAGTCTTTATACACATATTAATCTATGTATGTAAGCTTTACACTACATTATGTATGCACAAGGTTTTACACATACCAACCAATCTAGACACATGATGTATCTCATTTAATTAGATTAATTCATATAATAAGAAAGCACACACCCATAATATGACTTTTAAATATCAATTTCGGCAATGATAATAAAACAGTAGTAAAAACAACTTTACATATAATTTATATAATATTAGTTGTATTATATATATTCAATCAAATTTATATGTAATTCTTAAAATCATATGTCAACATTCATAAAATAGTTAATAAACACTTATCTATAAACCTAAAACTATATTCAAAATAAACACAAACCAGTTGCTTTAAAGCAGATGTGGCTTCAAGGAAGATAAGAATTAAGATAAATTAGATTTAATTAAAGGAAAGAAAGTTAAAAAAGAAGATGTAGAGAAGAGATGAAAGTTTAATAGGTTTAAATTGAAGATAGAGAGAACTATCTATGAGAGTAATTTATAGGAAAAAGTTGGGCCTCATTCGGTTCGGGCTGATATCCATAAGTTTGTTA
This sequence comes from Cicer bijugum, assembly GCA_037974875.1. Taxonomy (NCBI): domain Eukaryota; kingdom Viridiplantae; phylum Streptophyta; class Magnoliopsida; order Fabales; family Fabaceae; genus Cicer; species Cicer bijugum. The sequence continues at coordinate 20,707,779 of JBBPBT010000850.1, read as the reverse complement.
CGTTATCCATGAGTTACCCTAACTAATTGGATGTATGCACCTTTTATGGCTTTATTGTTAATTGTTGGATATATTTATTTTGTTTTGATCCTAATAAACTTTGTTTTTATTATGTGATATTAATTACCAAAGTTTTGTTGAGAATTTATAATTCGCATTAGTCACAGTTCTATATCAATCAGAATATTTGGTATTTAAATCAACAAATAAATTATTTTATTTAAAATTATAATTAAATATGATTTATTAAACTATAATTCTAAAAAAAATTAACAAATAACTATTTAGTTTATAAAAATAAATTAAAGATATAATAAATCTTTTCTTATATCAAAGATATGAATTTACGCGTAAATTGAGAAATGGTCAGCATGAAAGTTTAACGAGAAAAAACGAGGTAATATGTGCTTGACTCTTCTGAAGAGAAAGAATAGTTTTTGACTTTGCATGACACCGCTTAAATAGTCGCAGTTTATATACTAAAATATAGAAAAATTGATACAACAATTTTTATATATACATAAATTATTTAATATAAAAAAATAAATTAATTAATCTCGAACCAACAAACTCTAACTCCTACTATATATTATATGATATAATGTGATATTATTTTTTTAATTTTTTAATTGTGAGTTGTTTTAATTAATATATGTATTTTTTTAATTAATATATGTATTTTTTTTTAGGAATGACACGATATTTAAACATAAAAAATTGATGCATTTTTTCAAGAAGAAATTTTTTGACAAAGATGAAAATTATAAAATAGATATATTTTATTTGATTGAATTGTGTGAATTGTGTGATTTGTGAAAATTGTGTGACTTGTAAAAATTGTGACTTCTGAAAATTGAAATTCTAATTTTTTTTTTACTTGTCTACTATATATGAATTGTGTGATACTCTAAAAAAAATTATATACTTTTAAAAATTTTAATTATGATATTTAAATTTCAATTATAATATTTTAGTTAATAATTGTCGCTCTCCAGCTCCGCCAAATACCCCATAAAAAGTAAACAAAGTCAGAGAATCTGGCCACACAAACGTGCATGCTTCTATGGAAATTATTGCATCAAGACAATGACTCATGGGAATAAACACAATTATTATTATTATTATTATTCCTTCAAGGTAAATTGTTAGTTTTTTGAATGTTGGAAGCAACCAACTTATGAAGTTCTTGACTTGCCCAACGAGCGAGCGACAAATTGCATAGAAATCAGAAGCAACGGGCGAGCGATCAAACAATAATGGAAGCAATGGGATAATTTTATAAAATTGGCTTGAGGTAAGTAGTATTTAAAGTAAAATAATTTATATTTAGATAAATTTTGAAGAATAAATTTTAATTTAAAAATCATATTTAAAGATAAAAGTTACAAATTGTAATTTCAAATTATAATTAATTCTAGAGACAATCTAAATATTAAAAAAAAATAAATAAATAACTCCCACATATATCAAAATGAATTTTAAATTTTCAAAATCACTTTAGCTCTCACAAAAGTGAATTCAAACAGACACATAATTGGGGTCTTTTTTTTTAATACCCTTTTTTTGAAAAAAAAAACACACCAAAATACTCCCATTTAAAAAAATATACCAAAATGTCCCATTTTATAAAAACCAAGTGGGAAGTCGCCATTTGAAACACGGGCTTCTTAAGGAAGTCGCCATTCCAAATGGCGACTTGTAACTAAAGGAAAAAAAAAAGTGGCATTTTGGTATATTTTTTTTAAATGGGGATATTTTGGTGTTTTTTTTTTTCAAAAGGAGGGTATTGAGAAAAATAAACCACATAATTGTGACGAAACTTCCATAAAAATATTTGCTTGTACTTTTCTAAAACTATGATGGCAAGAGCATGACTATTTGTTCGATGATTAAATGTGAAGTATTATGTTTTCAAGACAACTTGTAGGGTGACTAATTTCTAAGTGTTCGAAAATTGCCAACGTCATCCTCTAATGTAAAACAAAAGTTGAGTTGCTGGGCATAAGTGTACTGTTAACACTTATCATGCATTAAAAATGACATTACCAGTACACCATTTAAAAATTGGTGTAACGGTACACCATAGATGTCCTTCAATATGGTACTACAACCTCAGAAAATATCAAATGCATTTACATGGGACTAGGAATTATAAGACTAGGCTATATACCCATGATAACCAATTATAAGACGACAAATCTAAAATGTTGAATATAATCAATTTGCATTTCTTTTTAAAGCACGCAATAAATTATGTGATGATAATTTAGAATATTAAATGAATCTGCAAGGTTGATCCCACCATGCAAGTTGCTCACTCTTGCTTGTAAACCAGTGTTGGGTACTCTGGATTCCACATGTTATTCTTCACATATTCCACAATTTCATCCTGCAACTCCCCAAAAAGCATGGACAACATTAAATATATAAATATCTGAATTTGATGTTAAATGAGAATGAACTACTTCATGATGATTCATACTGGCATGCAAAACTTTCAGCTCAGATCATACTAAGTCAAAGGAACATCAATGCATTTTCAAAAAAAGTACAAACAAATAAACCGATTATTAGAACACAATGTAAACCAAAGAAATAAGTAATTAAAAACAGTTTCTGAAAGCCTGGAAAGCTCACAAACCTATGAACCATGGACGATAAGAGGTCCTACAACAAAACAACATGCAAATGAAATCATGCAGAATAAAACCTTCATATCTACCCACTTTTCTATAATGTCTGCCAAGGAACCTTCTAATAATACTTGATTGAACTACTACCCATTCTCCGCAATGTTTGCATCTTAAACATGAACCTTCTTTGGACAGAAGGGAGAAACAATTAAGATTGTCTTCCAATGCAACAACACTGCGTAAAACTAATATTAATTTGAACCAGACCCTTGTCTCACTATATGTGTATGTATAATAAAATGGGTCTATTTTAACTTTGTAAAAAAGATCTGCAAATTTTTTTTCTTTCAGCTATAAATAGATGGTAATTTATATCTATTACTAAAAGAAGTTTATAATTTAAAAATATCAATTTGACTGTATTATTATCCGTTTTTTGCAAGTAAAGCTTTATGACGGAAACATTTTACGCATAAGACTTATTAAAACTTCACTTTGGCTTGGTATGTGAATAACATTCCCCTTATAATAGGCAATCCTCTCATTGAGCAAGCTCTTAAGGTTTAATTAGCTTGACTTTTTCTCAATTCTTACAACTCTGAAAATAATAGCTGGAGGAAGTCACAATGCCAGCCAAATCAATCTCCCACACACTATTCAAGTCTAGTCTAACAGATAGTACCAATTAATTCTATCTGGACTTAGAAGTGTATTTTCATGCAAAATTAATCCAAACCACATTATAGTAGAGATTACATTGGTATGTAATTCAAAAAATACAAAAGTCATATCTAATATTTCCAAGCAAACAAAACTTACACGACTAAGTTTACGGAGCTCTCGAGCATCCATGCCATGGTATCCTTCAGCAAGATCCTCCTCCAAAGCTTCTTCTATAACAGAAGCAGCTACCTCCTTCGTGATATCTCGAATTCTGCAAATATTAATTAGGTTTGAGAAAGATGAAACTTCCTTTTAACTACCTCATAAAGAAAAGCTCATTTCTACCTGGATATTGAAGGGAAAATAACCCCTTTGAGGACCTCCTCTTCACTCATATATGCAGCCAGACTTCAGTTTCCAATGATAAGGTACACAAGAAAAAAAAAAGCAAATACGGATATTAAGGCAACATTTCAAAGTTAGACAGCAATTCAGCAAGAACAATTCAATGCAAAAATCAAGTGTTATGTATGAAATGAAAATAGTTATGTTATTGTAAAAGTCAGTCTATTTTGGCATGCAAATAATTCACTAATTCACAATAGTAGTATTTATTTTCATAAATTATTTAATCTTCTACAACATACCGCTCGGCAGCAGCCTGTAGCATGCCATCCGATATGATCCTAGACCCAGACAAAAGAGTTCCAAGACCAATGCTGAAATAAAAAGTCATTGAAAAGCAAATGAACTGAATGATATAAATATCACGGCTTAGATTAAATTTAGGTTCATGTTGAAACGGCTAACCTACCCTGGAAATAGGTACATGTTGTTTCCCTGGTTGCAGTGTCCAATACGACCATTTCCTGCAAATTATAACAGAAAATTTCCATTATATGTTTTCCCTTGAATGAGACACAGAAAACAATAATAAAATGGACTTAGAAAATTTCCGTTGTATGTTTTCCCTTGAATGAGACACAGAAAACGATAATAAAATAGACTTTTTTATTGAGCTAGTACTTTACATAAGTTCACACAGTTGAAAAAGTATCTATTTTAGCAAGCTAAAGTACAAGGTTTGCTTTATACTGAAACATGAACTATATTCAGAATCTGAAGGGTAGATAAAGTAAGACGAAGAAAAGTTAGGTAAACATACAACTAAAACAGCTGAATCTCAATTTAGAATATAATCAGCTATACAGAACACATATCAACAAACAATTTGTACCGATATGGAATTCGCATACCTGCCGTTCACAGAGAAAAATATCGGCAGGAATCCTAATCTACCTATTTAACATGAGTTTGTTGACAATTATCATGGTTCTTAAATTTCAAGAAAGCAATGAGCAAAATCATTACACTACCACTTTCTACGCATAAATCCCTAGATTATAAATATAAAAATATATGAAAGATTAGTCTGGGGATTCGTAAACTTATACCGATATCCACATTACTAAATGGACTTCCACTTGCAAATAGAATGTTGTCACCCAAAATGGAGAATGCTTCTTCAGGGGTGCATTCAGCTGTCAAAGAATGAGGGAAGTGGTACACAAACTGTTATAAATCCATGTTGCTTGCTGACACAGCACAGACCAAAAGAAAGAAGAAAAAGAACTTATACCATTCTTTGTTGGATTTGACATGGCAAATATGGCTGGTCTTGTTGATGTTGAACCCTTCAGGGCCTCTAATACCTAGAACATAGATTGTCGTCAGTGTATATAGAAGGAAAGAAAGTCAGCAAAAATGCTCTATGACTTCTTTGAATTTTCTTTTTCATTCATTTAGAGAAACACATGTAGCGGTGCTGGTAACCTCGGAAAGTAAATCTACGACTTCTTTTTCTGGTACAGAATCTCTGATTGATCACGGAAAAATATTATGAACATGGCCTATTGCCCACTGAGAATTTTGAAAACATGTAACTATATGTAACTCCTTCCAATGAGAAATAGATGGATGAGAAGCTGATTCCATAGTCTTACTCAACCAAATACATGTGCAATGCAGAGTCAAACCAAAGTATCAGACGTATGTACCTCTTTTGAGAACAATCCTCCAACAGCAGATAGTCCTAGGAGGACATCGGGCTTCACTTGCTTGACCTGTTACCAAAGTTCAACAAGGATATATGAAGGAAGCAGCTTGAAAGTTGATCAATTAAAAAACCAATGAAATTCAGAGAGCAAAAGTGGATCACGAAATATTAAACATGGGATTTCACAAACAGACTTGGTGAGAGATTATAGAGCCTAATCATCATATTGATGTTTTCACGTATGTTTTGCCTTGATATTATTATGGAAGATCCCCTATCCTACAGACCGCTTGCAAAAAAACCTCTCATTTTATTCAAAGAAACTTGACAGTCACTATGAAAGGTGCTAAGTAATGTGCATGTTTGTGTAAATATAATGAAGAGAAAAGCCAGAGAAACTTAATTTTATAGGTTTAGGGTAGTGAATGAAAAGAGAGAGACCGTTGAAATTAATAAACAGAAAATATTGTCCATAGATATAATACTAAGTAGGTCTAGTCTTGGTATTATTAGAACAAGCACAGACACATAGACAATAAGACTACAATGGCAAAACCTATCAAATAAGGAAACAAATCAAGATAGATATTCTAGCATAATAAAAAGTTTCTCGTAAAGAATTTGCATCGGACATATTATTGGTGTTATGATATATAATTTTTTAATAAAGAATGCAATAAAATGATCATAAGTTAGCAACTCCCATGGTTGAAAGATAACTTTCAATCTAACAAGCTGGAATCTTTATTCTTCAATTATCAGGCATTGAAGGTGAGTAAGTTTACCATATCCAAAATTCCAAATAACCTTTCCAAAATTGGGTTATATTAGCTGAAGATAAAAAACTACAGCAATAGTTTTTTTTTCCATCTATCTCATATATTATGGCTTTTCATAATAATTTCATATTTGCATCTAAAGTGATATTTGAACGAACCACTTCCGTAAGACTTGCTCCTTCCCTTAGTCCTTGGCGGTCCATTTCTTTCAAATTTCTAGCAAAAGGAAGGGCATCTGGGTCAATATTTTCACGTCCTTCAGTTATTAATCCCTGCATTTACAGCAACAATAGAAAAATTGCATATCAAATGGTGATCAAAACATTTGAAAATAATCTTAAATATGGCAAAAAAACACGTCCTCATTATGATGAGTTTGCATGGCTCACCAAAAATTTATATTTATATTATAAATAAAATTAAAGCCATCACGAATACAACTTCAGTTGAAATGCTAGGCTCACATATTTTCAGATCTTCAACAATGCTAAAGAGGGTAAGTGGATAATATTTGGTGATTTTCAAGATCATTAATGGTCAAACATGGAATATCAAAACTGGATTCTGAAACAATGTTGGAGAAAACAATAAAATGTTTTTTCATCGTAATGAAAAAGCAGAACAAGATTCATAAATCCACTATATCATCAAGGATAGTAAGCCACTAAGCCTTTACGACACAAATACTTATCAAGCAGCGAAGTTGAATATTTGAGCGGGTCCATATATGATATATCAGCTTAAACATTAAAGCATGAAATTCAACCAGAAAGACAGTTGTTTAGGTTGTGCACCAACAAAAGAGAAAGGAAGGGAGAGGTAGCTATGATAATCAAATTCAAAATTCAATCTGGCTGAGCATTTGAATGGAGCCATTTGCAACATATTATTTCTTTTAAGAAAAGGCCATTTGAAACATATTATATATACCATAAAAACACATAGTAGAGAGAATCCATCCATATTTTCCTATAACAAATGCATATCATTAATAGATGTCTTTTGTGGCTTTGTGCATAAATTAAATGTGATGCATGACAAGAGAACAGTTCCCTATCTCGCCAGGCTAATAACATTGTTCTTACTAATAAAGTGTTCCTTTTACATGGTATGATTTATGACATTAATAAAGTGGTAATAATTATATGCCAAGGTGCTCAAGCATTTCCAACAGCAAACTCAGGCTCAACTTACACATGTCAAGCCATTTACCATAAATTAAAGCCGAAGTTTAATAGATACAGCTATAACAACATGAAGCAAGGATAAGGAAAATTTATAAATATATATGATATGTGTATTACAATTTAGAGGGACATATATGAAAATTTAGTTTAAATTTAAACACAGAGATTTAAAAATTACCAAATTTTAACAAAAACACAATTGCTTAAGTCAGTTTGAATCCATCTTTCCGTATTATGATATCATTCAAGGAAATTAGTTGATGTTTCAAAGATATTGTGGAGTTTCAAAGCCTCATACATTGCAGCATGACAAGGTCATGAAAGTCAACCCCCAAAAATACATATACTAGCATTCAATTGAATGGATATATAATTTGTATAAAAATATGTTTTCTATCAGAAACAAAATTTAATTACTACAAAGAATTGAACCGTGCTTAATATCATCAGGCTATACAATACCTTTGCATCAACAACCCAAAATTGACTCTTGGCACTCTTAAAAGCAGCTTCATTATTACCCAGCATCCTTGCCATTGTTTTTCTTGCTGCATTAAGAACGCCGATTCCAGCACTGCAGTAGTACAAATATAACCCAAAAAATGCCACAAAACAACACCCTGAATGTGAATTTCCTTAGTGACTATGAACTCAAAAGAGACTTTCAATTGTAACAACCATTCCATTCAAAGTTTTCATTAAAACCAAATTTATTCTAAAAATAAGCAATGACACTTTGACCACCATTTTTTCAACAAACTACTTTGACCACCATTTCTAAGAGATCGCTCATCCTAGTCGGCTAGAACTACCTCCCCCAAACACACTTAACCATGACGGGATTCAATGCATATTCTTCCCTAAAAAATAAACTTATCTTAAGAGAGAAAAAAGTGTAGAAGGCATATTCTTAGATTTTGAGCTATTTTTATGTACAAACCTAACAGAGTTGATAAAAGACCGTAAATAAAATATTCAGTTAGGATTCAGAACTTGGAAATCTTGTGCCCAAACTATTGCTTCTGCAAAAAAATGACTAGGGATTTGTTTTAGGAACAATGCCATAGTGATCTAACTAGAAAAGGGAGAAACTGAATAATATTTCTTTGAACAATTCAACCTGTATACAATATACAGACCACGCTAAATAACTCTTTTCCTAAAATAAGTCTTGCTTTTCAGTAACTAATAAATTTCCTTAGTAACAGAATTTTACAATAATTGTAATATAAAGGCATCCATTGTGGAACAGTTATAATAGTTTAGATGCAGATGGGTAGGATGCAAATCTGGAATAACTGGTAATCATGCAAGTTCCCAGAAATCTACTTCTCACTGTTTGTTCTTCCTAGACCAATATGAGAGCGTCAAACAGCTTTAGGTTCAAAGTTTATGACTATATATAAAGTAGGGGAAGAACAAACAGCTTTATGTTCAAAGTTTATGACTATATAGACCAAAGGAGGGGAAGATGTATACTGGTAGGAGGAAGAAAGAATAGGCTGGCTACTATTAGGCCTTTAATATAATATAGAGAACTTAGGGAAACTAGGGTAACTATATATAAAGTATGGTGTAGCCTGAGATAGCAATTAGGATTACTCTTATTGGTTAATTGAATTACTCACTTGTTAGGAGACATTCTCCAATGACACGAAAAAGATATTATGATATATTTTCCAGATATTTCAACATAATGGGATAATTAGTTCTCTGAGTAAAAAAAACTTTAGGTCAAATCGTAAGAGTGTGGTCATCCTTTTACAATAAAAGATAACTAGCTAACCTTCCAGCACCAGCAACAACTATCTTTTGCTTTGGAAAGTCAATCATTGGCCTTCCTTGAGCTCTTACAGCACCTAGAAGTCCAGCAATAGCAACACCAGCTGTCCCCTGTGCAGGTAATTTCACGTGCATCAAGCAATAAAATACCATGACAAGATCTATACATAATTTCCATCTATACATTGAATTCAGTTCTCAGGAGCTAGAGAAGATAATTCAGTAGCTATAGAGTAGAGTGAACTCCCAATTTCGTCCTCCAATTTATTTTATTGTATTAAGATCTTCCTTTATTTTATATATATATATATATTTCTTTATTTTCTTTCAATCATTCCTGGATTCAAGGAAAAGACTTTATTGTAATCTATCTATTTAAATAGTCCTTGACCACTGAATAAATCACAAATGCATTAGCATTGCCTTTCTATACTATATTAATGTACTTGTACCTTAGTTTTTTGAAATATCTCGTACCTTGTATTATACCCGTATCTGTGCAACATAGATTATTATGAAAAAATAACTCCCTGCTAGTCTACTATTAATAAAGACCCAAGAAGAGCACGGATAACAGTGGCTCCGTAGCAACCATCAAGCTTTAGATCACTAAATAAATTAAAGCATATTGAAGAATATTTGACTTAAACACTTGAAGAGATGTTGTTGTTCTTAAACCGTTGATCAATGGCTGTTTGATAAAATGATCAATGGAATACTTTCTGCGTTGTGGTTGCTACGATAAGTGAAAGTTATTCAAAAAAATTTGTATCTTAAATTCCCAAGTGCAATTAAGAATTAACAATATTTCCTGAGATATGTAAAAGCACCCTGTAAAAAACCTTTGACATGATGATACAATCATACAATATTATACAAAAGAAACTTTACCTGCACATCATCATTAAACATTCGGTAGGTAGCTCTATACCGCTGTAATAACTTAAAAGCCCATTTGCTTTGAAAATCTTCAAACTGTGAGAGCACAAGATTATAGATTGTCATATAATAGAAAAATATGGATCTTATGAATAAAATGCAAATGCAATCTACTATTTTCATTTTAAATGTCACTTCCAATACCTGTACAATAACATTTGGCCAGCGAGTAAAAACAGCTTCCATAAATTCATCTATAACAGCAAGATAGTCATCCCCATCAAGGCGATGCTGCTGTAATCCTAAATCTGATAAGAAAGAATAAACCAATCATATTTCATAGAGTGAATTCGACTCAGTTGGAAAGCTTATGATGAAACCAGCATAGATATAACTGAAACCAGCATAAATGTAACTGAAACAACAATAGGCATAAGAAATATCTGAGTAAGCTGCACAAGACAAGTTGTAGAGATATAAAACCACTCATAGGCTTCAACCAAATAGTTTAGGCTTTTGGGAAGTTGATCTTTTAGCCCAGGTGATCAAGATTCAATCCTGCGACCCCCATTCTTTTAAAAAAAATTAGCACAAGGTTTGAGCATTGTTCACATTGCAAGCACAAAGAGCTCATGATGAAGTATGTTAGAGATGTAAAACCATTCATAGCCTTCACTGCCTAATAGATTTAGATTTTGGGAAAGTTAGTCTTTGACAGAAGCAAACCCTAGAGTTGATGAAAATTTAGATATGGTCACTTATTCTGATGCAATCATATCACCCCTATATAGGTCCCGTTACATGATCTTTAACTGAATAGATATAGAAACACTTACATAAGGGATCTTCAAGTAACTTTTTGTTGTTAGTACCAACATCAATCATCACAGGAAGTACCTTTATAAAAAGGAGAAAAAATTATTGGAATCGTAAAGACATGTACTATATAGAGCTAACAATAGAAGAACAGTAAAATACATAATGGTGGTGATGATGTAAAGGGGAAAAATAGCATGGTTAAAAAGGTCAATGGTAGCACATATATTACCATTTCTTATTGTCCAAGTAATGACATCGCAGATTACTATAACTACAAAGTAGCCGAGCAAGATGGGAGCAATTACAAGACAGAATAACAGGTAAAATAACAACCAGAAGCCATGACTAGATTATTGTTAAATTAAGCACAATAGTCTGACTATTCCAGTTTACCATCTTGTAGAATAAAGGAATGTTTTCCAGTTTCCACAACTTGCAATGCTTACTAATTAATATACCGAGACCATATTAACGTGTATGAGATATAGCCAAAAGACACTAAGGGTTACACAAAAGAAGTTAGTTTCTTCCAATAAGGCTGTTAAGCATAATGGATTGCAGCATTTGTTGAATTGGAATATTTGATATTTTCTTAACAACAACCTAATTAAAGAAATTAACTAAATCATAAACTTTAACAGTTTGAAAGGAACAATAATGAAACATTGAGCAACCACATACCCTTTGAGGATTTATCCCAGCAGCAGCAACATATAGATCAAGCTTCCCAATGGCAATACCAATTCCTTGAACTCCAAGATCTCCAAGTCCCAGAATTCTGCTCCCATCAGTAACTACAATCATATCGACCTGAAAAGCATCAAACGAGATGTCCCAATTTGACACTTCAATAAGTTAGTAATAGAAATATCATTCAAACACATGGGTCATAACGACTTTAGAACGTAATGAAATGCTAGTGTTTAATCTTCTAAATATGTGTTGATAAACACAGAGAGAAAGTGTTTGACAGAGAGAAAGGTAAGAGAGGATTTATAATATTGATTTGACTATCAAAAGAAAGAAAAAAGAACTTCAGATACAAAGTTCACTAGCAACTAAGCTATTTACAGAGGATGTGGTATCTGTTTCACAACGGTTAGGTATAAAAAGAATAATCCTCTTACGTTCCCTTCTCCCCAACTGAGAAAATCAAGTTTTGGTTATCTTATCCATAAGTTCCGTTCCAATTACACTTTACCCTATTTAATTACTGAGAAAAAATAATTGTTGATTGAAAAAAGGACCGTATAATCAGTAAACCATGAACAATAAAACTCAACATCACATGAACCAACCTGAACAGCATTTTATAGATATCGTGCTGTCATTGTCTCGGAGCTTGACAAGAGATAATGAGTTCAATTCTTTCCACCCAAAATCTTATAATTAAATTATATTTTTCAGATAATTAAAAATTAAAATAATATTTGCATGGTCTCCATATAACATAGTGGAGAAGTATAATGCTTTGTACCATACCGAAAAAAGTACTAACTAAAATTTATAAAGGAAATGGATAGTTAAAGACCTGCTCAGCTGGCCAGTTATAGACCATGGACATCATTTCTCCACGATCCTCAGCACTGAAATACATTCCTCTTGGTCTTCTAAAAAGTCCACTATAGTTCTGACATACAAGACCCACAGTTGGAGTATATACTATTGGTGCATATTCCTCAATGTTGGCAATCAAAACCTGACATTATACGACATGTCATTGAAGTTGAAATCATTCTTTAGATAAACCTGACATCATACGACATGTCATACTTTATAATACATAGTCTCATTTCTATCATGCAAGCGATTTAGTATCCGCCACTTGGCCAGCGCATTAGGATCAGAAGGTCCGTCTCTTGCTTGAACTTCAAGTCTTTTCAGATCAACCACTATAAACACAATTTTTAGCAAGTTATTAAAAAACAGAACAATGCACAGTTCAAAAATTACTTAAAGAAAAAGTAAAAAATGTATATAAAAAACAGAATCCTTATTCCCCATCACCAAACCACCAATTGGGAATTATGCAATAAAGAAATGTCTGTACTTTTTTCAAAACTGTTCAAACACCTGAAACAAAATATATCCCGGAATAGAGTTACTTTTACATGCAAAAAAGTCACATTATTTATTATTCAATAAACAGACAACTGAATGATGGAAAAAGCCTTGATTTGAATGTCCTAATTTCCATTTAAAGGCAATATGAACCTCAATCATTAACATCACCAACCACCACTAGAAACAAGAAAAGAATCTCCTACCAAATGAACCCGCATTCATTAGCTATGGTTAACATTGCATGAGACCAGAGAAAATAGAAAACATACTGAAGCGCTCAATCTGTACGTCGGGAGACACAACATTTGGAGGAAGCAGTCCTCGTAGATCAAGACGATCTCGTTCTGTCATGGAAAAGGCTGTTCCCTAAATTCAAAACACCAAAGTACAAATATTACTAAATCAGACTGAAAGTTTATAGGAAATGAAAAATATATTCACAATTGGAAGAGTAAGTGACAATAAACTTGGCGGCAAAAGCACACAATCATCTTCTGCCCGTTACTTAAAAGAAGCCTAGGCAAAATATTAGAATGAAGAAAAGGGAAGTTGCATGAAATTTCATGTGTACTTTCTAACATCATGTAAAATAAGCAGAATATTAGCACAATTTATTTATGAATTGTAGCTTCTAAAGAAGAGTTTGGAAATTGGAACTATTAGAAATTGAGGAATGTGAAAATTTTATTTACAAAGTAACTATCAGCTTTATATATACATCACAAATGTTGCTTTTGACAAGAAGAATGACAAATAAGATAAAAACAGTTCCTAGTCATTCAATTAGTAATGTGTTAATTCTAATATCTTATGTTTCAAATTTCAATATCTATGGAGAAAATCATCAAACTGGCATGAAGTTTACTGCCTTTAAACTGAAAGGTGTTGTGTTAGAAACTATTGCCTTTTTCGGGACAGGTTATTTCCTTTATTTCTGTTTTAATCTATACAGATTTATTTCCTTAAGTCTTGTTGGCAGATTTACTTCCTATAATGTAGGACTATTTGGAAATTCGTAAAAGAAGTCGTAAACGCCAATCTATATAACGTAAATCCCTATATAAGTATGTAACAGTGAAAAATTCAAGTAACAATATTTGGAAATTATTCTTTCAATTTGGTATTAGGGCTGTTTCATTGTAGCGATTATAGCAGCCACCTTCATTATAATTGTTCTCACACTCTCACTACTCGCTACACCATAGTGCTAAAATCTGCCATACGCAACCCAGCTACAAGCTGTGTGCTGTTGACTAAGATCGCTCCTCTGAACAACAACCGTACCAGAGGTTCGCCATCCTCAACTTGTCCAATCTCTATAAACCCATAGCTAATAAGCCTCTCATGTGCCCACATGTTTGGGACAATCTCCACCATACTTTATCTGTGAAATAAGAGCTTACTACCAGCTATGAGTTGAAGACAATTATTCTCTACCAAATGGGGCTCACTTTCAGTTGCATAGCATCATAGGATGCTTAATGGCATATGGGTTGAATTGGAATAGCACCAAAATTATTTTAGACAAACTATTTTTGTCATTTCAATTTTCTTTCTATGTAGATTGGTTTCCTTAAATAATATCAAGAGAATACATGATGCTTCAAACCATTTGATGATATAACACAAACACTGCATTTTCGCATCAACAAAACAAAACTACTAGGCACATAATCCAACCAAAAGCACACTCCCAATGCGTAAAACAATTCCAACAAAATTCAAATTATAATAAAACAATACACAAAGCATTTTGTTAAAGTAAGCAGCATCAAAAAAAAGAAAGCAGTATAAAATCATTGAAGCCTTAACTACATTACACTGATAGAGGCCCTGTTTGGACAAGCTTATTTTCACCCCAATTGGGTTTCTCCATAAAAATAAATAACCACTGCCAAAGCATTCTATACTTGTTTGGATGGACTTAAAACAGTTTCTGAAACTCATATAAGCTGTTTTCAATTTTATTTTCATTGGAATAAGCCTTCTTCGCAAATTATCAAAAATTAAAATGGCTGCAGTTATTTTTCAGCAACAAAACTGTCTATCCAATCATATTCAGCTTAATTATAACTAGGATAAAACTTAGGTGCAATTACTTGTGCACAGTTTTTCCTGTCCTCCAATTCCAATTCAACAAATGGATTATATATCCAACATCCTATAGTAAAAATAGAATTATTTTAAATTCAAATTTAAGTGAACAATTTAATCCCTGTGACATATTATAACCAGTGAACAGAACAAACAGGATCTATTGAACAGCAAAAACATCGCCTATTGAAGAATAACACCTTTTTTTTTCTTCCTTAAAACCATTCCTATAAGAACATACCTTCGAGTTAAGTAAATAAATAAATAAAATTAACACTTTACCTTCTGAAAAATGCTGTTCTGAAACTCATATAAGCTGTTTTCAATTTTATTTTCATTGAATTAAGACTTTATCAAAATTAAAATAGCCTACACTTATTTTTCACCATAAAATCTGTTTATCAAATCATATTCAGCTTAATTAAAACTATCCCTACAAAAATAGACTTTCATGACTCTGTTTGAATAAACAACTTAATTAATTGCCTATAGCATAAACACCTATCATATAAGTGATTAAATATAAGCTCATTTCTATAACAAAATATAAAATAAAGTCAAATCATTTTCATATAAATTATAAACTATATTCATAAATTATCCGAGTGAAAATAAGCTGAATAAATTTACTGTCTAGTCATAAGCTATTTGTATAAAATCTCCTATACAGTCTCACAAGTGTTTGTCATCAAATAAGCTCGATTATGTGAATTCAAACAAGCCTCAAGTCAAGTAAATAAGTAAGTAAATAAATAAAATTAACAGTTGGCCTTCAAATTATCAACAAGCAATTCATTCCATACAGACAGTTTAAGTGTGTGCCCCTAATTAAATTGGCTTGTTTTCACTTCAAAGTTCAAATTAGCATAAAATTAAATAAATAACAAAATAAATATAATAATGTGAACTATAAAAAAGAAGAATATATATATATATATATATATATATATATATATATATACTTTATTGAACCAAGGATCGTGAAGAATGTCCAGGCTGCGTTTGTGAACGATGGTTGGGCGATGACCTTCCGTAGTCGTGAAGGATTTCCTCGAAAGTAAGAAGTAACTGCCAGTCACGTGCTGTTTGAGGCGTTGCAGTAGCGGCGACGATGACCTCACGTGCCAGGAGATCGCCATTTTTGCGATCTATGTGAAAGAGATAGTAGCTTCTTGTTTTGTGAAGTGGAGAGTGAGAAAAAACAGGGAATGGCGTTTGTATGCTAATTGTTAGGATTTGCGGAGTCTGGGAGTGAGGGTTTGTAATAATTATTTTTTAGTACTATTTGTAACAGAAAAATACATTAAAAATAATATAATAATTTATTATTTTAACTTTTCAATTGTTTTTTTATATATATTCTTATAGGAAATTGTGATATTCAAATATCTACTAATAACATTAAATAGAAAAATATTTTAAATGAGAGTAAGTAAATTATTTAAGTAATTGGAATATTTCTTTAGGGTCTATGAATGCATGTAGTGGCGAATTTGTAGAGTGTGGCTTTGGAATATTGACTTTCTGTTTTTTTAATTAAAAGTTGTGTATTATTCTCAGTTTCTTTTATATAATGAAGGATGATGAGTTTGGAATTGGGCTCGAATCCTTCAGGAACCATACTTCAACAATTCAAACCACTCGTTTCATCCTTTTCTTTTATACTTTTTGTCCCTTCTTTAGAACAAATAAAAAGAAAGAAATTATGTAACGAAAATTTTACATATATTTTTTTTGTAGAACATTTCATTTTAAAAAAATAGTGTATTAGTAAATCGTACTTCTTGTGATTTTTTGGAGCGGACAAAGTCACGGCATTTATTATATTTTGTAATTTTTTTATATATAATAACTAACGGTATATTATCAAAATAATAATGATAAATTATTGAAATATATTTCAACTATGTGATATTATTTTTTAATTGTGAATTGTTTTAATTAATATGTATATTTTTTTAGAAGTGACACGATATTTAAACATAAAAAAAATTGATACATTTTTTCAAGAAGAAATTTTGTTCGACAAAGATGAAAATTATAAAATCGATATATTTTATTTGTTTGAATGGTGTGATTTGTGAAAATTATATGACTTGTGAAAATTCAATTTATCTACTATGTATGAATTATGTGATACTCTAAAAAAAACTATATGACTTTAAAAAATTTAATTATAATATTTAAATTTCAATTATAATATTTCAGTTAATACTTATCGCTCTCTGATTCCCCAAATATTTTGTACAAGATCTATCATTGTTCGAGTTCGATATCAAAACATCGCAATTATATATAAGTTTATGGTAATATTTATCATATTTTATATGAATCAAGAAAAAAAACTTAAAATTAGTGGTGATAATAATTTAAACTCAGCTAACATAGGACATGTAGTTAAGTATGTTTTTATTTTAGTTTGAACTTTTTTTTAAATATAGAATGTGAAACATTCTAAATGTCTATTTACCTAAAAAGATCATATTACATGTCATTGAAAAAAACAAGTTTGTTTATTATTAGATTAATATATAAAAATAGATGTATTTGATTCGAATTTAAAATCAAATATATTAAAAAAAATTAACATAATTTTCTCTTTATATTCAAGACCACTTAGAATATATTAAAAAATTAAATATAAAAATATTATTTTTAAATGTGTATTCAATTTCTCCAAAGTTTTAAAATCCTTATGTTTTTTTTATTCCTTAACATCTACCATTAAGGTACATGTTAACAAGACCAATAAACATAATATAAGTTTTTTAAAAAATTCAATTATTCAAAAAATTAAGTTATTTGATTGATAAGTAAGATAAAATTATAAAAATAAAAATTAAGTTAATCGAATGAAAAAACATCACCCTAAAAATTAATATCTTTTTAAACCAAAGTATAGATATTTCAAAATTGTGATTATTTAGTTAAATAAAGAAGGATTAAATTGAAAATAAAATAGTTTATATAAAAAGTAAAATTAGAAAGAAAAAATCACACCAAAACTTTGTATTCTATTTGTATATGTATAGATTTTATATTTTATATAAAATCATAAATTTACTAATATTTTATATAATCTTAAAATAGAAATTGAATAGGATATCATATGATGTTAAATTTTCCAGATAATCATGTTAGATTTAAAAAAAGCCATAACCTAAATTTGATGGATGGATCAAGAGGTGTGGCAGCCAGTTTAGAGTCCAACATATCACAATATTTGAATAGATCTAAACAATATTTTCATTGAGAAACGAAAATTCTTAATTCATAATGAGAAATCTCATAGTAAAAAAAATACTTGAGGATTCTCAAGTCTGTAATTTTAAAGTTGTTGCCTAGCATGTCTTTAATGCAACTAAACTCGTTGAATATTGATGTTTCAACCAATTAAATGTTATTAACATAAATCAAGAAGGTTGTGTCAGAGAGTGAACAAATGAATTGTTATAATTGGATTGTTGGTATCCTGCTTGAAATAAAAGCAAACAATATTTTTTTAATAATAAATTGCATATTTGAATCGGGTAATTATAAGATTATGAAAATTTAAGTTAAGATTGAGTCAATTCTACAAAATCATTTTATTATGTAATGAATATTTATCATTTATAAATATATTGTGAAACTTTATCTCATTTATTATAGAACTCTTAACACACTAGTTATCGTTCAAGATTAAATGTCTATAAATAACTTAAATGATCCAATAACAATACTTTAAAAGATTTTAATACACTTTAGTACTATTTTAAGATATGAATTTGATAAAGAAAACTTAAACGAATAATAATACATTCATTATTTATTTATTCATTTATTAGTGTAAGACATATATGATCCAAATATCTTTAACGATATTTTGTATATACTAATTGTTCTTTTGAATTCAGAAAATGAATAACTAGAAAATATCATCAATTG
>JBBPBT010000850.1:20671145-20685066 GCA_037974875.1 Cicer bijugum | reverse complement strand
TTTGGTTTATTGAGTGTTTTCTTATTCAGTTAGTTATTTTTTGGTTTGGAGTTGCTGTGTGCTATTATGAAGAAGTCGACACACAAGGACGCGAACATGACTCTCACGTGTAGACACCGTCAAATAGTTTAAAAAAAAATATAAGTTACTAGGCACATATTAAACACCAAACACAACACTGACTCGTTGATACCTGTAATAATATGAGAAAATGAATGAATTGAATGTAGTAAATGTATCGGTATTGAATGACTGTCAAACATTGGGACGCGCCTTTGATTAGATGTTTCGGTTCTACAGAGAATAGAAGTGATTGAATTTAACTCCACATGTCAATATGATTATAGTGTCGGACAATGGATATGTCTTTAAATTGATGTGTCAGTACTACAGGGAGTTTGTGTGTTTGTGAATTGAATTTGAATTTGAATTGCAGGGATTGTGACGAGGCGTCCATTGGTGTTGCAGCTTCATAAGATAGAAGATGGTGCAAATGAGTATGCTGAGTTTCTTCACAGACCAGGGAGAAAGTTAACCGATTTTGGTAATGTAGTAGTCTAGTTACTTACCTCTATATTCTGTTTCCTTTCTTCTTCTTTTTTTGTAGTTTTTTCTTTGTTTTTTTCATTAATAGCTGTTTAATAGTACTTTATAAGTTGATGCTTTTGAAAAGTTAGCTGAGACTTTTATTGTAACGTATGATTGCATATTGTCTAATTATGGGAATAAGATACCCTTCTTTTTGTTTTCTCTATAAATGGGTTGCTTGCAACTGAAGTTGAATGCTCGTTTTACTAAACCTTTTGATTCTGTTTGGTTGTATACCTGTGTATTATTTGTATCTACCTCAATTATGTTTCAAATTTTGTGTGTGTTTCCCCTATAACTTTGGTGGCATATTGGATGCTTTCTCTGTTAGACCCATTTAATCACAGCATTAATCTTTCAAGTGATTTATTTTTTATCATTATTCATGGACTAGTAATCACTGATCAGGCTTATTGGTACAATCATTTGTATTCTATTGCTCTATCCTTTTTTTTTTTGGTGTAGTTTATAAATATGAGTAATGTTTGTGCCTTCATTTTAAATTTGGTTTTCCTTTTGCAGCCGTAGTACGCCAGGAAATTCAGGACGAAACTGATAGAATAACGGGAAAGACAAAGCAAATATCTCCTATTCCAATTCATCTTAGCATTTATTCTCCATATGGTGCGCTTCAATTGTTGTTGTTTCTTTCTGAAAATTTTATTGAATGATTTGCTGTAAACTCACGTTTGACACTTCTATAGTTTACATTGGATTTTTTGAATTAAATGCAATTTAAGTATTGAAATAGAGTTAGGAGTACAAAACAGAGTCGGTGGTATTTTCCTACATTTTTTATAGAAAACTAACTGCAATAGCCCAAGTTATGTGTTAATCAATATAACAATTACCTACTGCACTATGGGCTTGTTGGCAAAGTAAGCTCCCTCACAATAATCATTGGCTGACCACTGTAAGGATTGAGGAATTCACAATCCACTTCTTTAAAATGAAAATGCAAAATCTTCTGCCTGAAACAAATCCTTTGCATTTATTTGATGCATAATCATATTATATACAGATCAAACGAGACTGGTAATTCAATTGTTATTTGAAGTCTGCCTGTCATATTTTGTGTTTCCTAATTCAATTTCTTTGTTTTTTTGTGCAGTTGTCAATCTAACTTTGATTGATTTACCGGGGTTGACTAAAGTTGCTATAGGTATAAAACACACTCAAATGTTACTATTAATTATCAATAGTTTTATTTTGAATTTTATAAAAAATCATTTTGCACAATATGATAACCTTCAATTATAATGTTCACTATTGTTATTTTCAGACGGACAGCCTGAGAGTATTGTTCAAGATATTGAAAATATGGTTCGATCTTATGTTGAGAAGGTAAAAGGAAGTTTGTCCCTTTTGTTTTAATTTTTCCTCACCCTTCTGGTTGAATAATTTGATTGGATAATGAGCCATAATATCATTTTAAGGAAAACTTTGATGCTATTTGGGAATGAATTTTTTATGGTAAAGAACCAATAAGAAAGTACAAAGTGGTGCAATCTTCTATAAATGAAAATGATAAGTTGGATGAGTGGCCACGCAAGACAAGTTAGTATTAGGAATGAAATTTGAAAGTTTTGGAAATAATGTTGAGATAGCACTTGTTATTATAGAAAATATGGGAGAGTCTCATTTTAGATGGTTTGTGTATGTGGTGGAAAAGTCTCATAGTTCATAGAAGCACCAGCAATGAGGGTAAATTAAATGGAGAATCATTCAATAGTTAAAGATAGAGAGAACAAAGAAAATTATAGCCTAAACCATTTAGAGAGATTTGGATTTAATGATCTATCACTAGACATGGTTCACAATAGTACATGTGGTGTTGATGCTCTTTCCGTTTATGTTTATGGCATTGGGGCTACAATTATAAACTACTTATTTCCAAACGAAATTCCTTACTATGTTTCTATTGGTGTGGATACCATTTTATTTCTTTGTTGAAGTTCTTACTAATGATGAATTAACAAGAGATGCCATCAATATGCATATATGCTTTAACCAATAATTTATGCTTTTGGCAGCCTAATTGTATCATACTGGCTATATCTCCAGCCAACCAGGACATAGCAACTTCCGATGCTATCAAACTTTCAAGGGAAGTTGATCCCTCAGGTATTTAATGTTTCATGGATTGATTGGTTTTTACCTTTGTCTGAGTCATTGTTTGTTACTAAAATCCTTGTCTGTAAACTTTCCAGGTGAGAGGACATTTGGAGTGCTGACAAAGCTGGATCTGATGGACAAAGGAACTAATGCATTGGATGTAATCTCTTTCACTCTCTCTCTAGCATGATTCCTTGTATAATTGGTTTGTCATCTTACCCATTTTTATTCCCATTTAGGTCCTTGAAGGGAGATCTTATCGTCTGCAACATCCTTGGGTTGGTATAGTAAATCGATCTCAAGCAGATATAAACAAAAATGTTGATATGATTGTTGCTAGACGCAAGGAGCTTGAGTATTTTGAGACCAGTCCTGACTATGGCCACTTAGCCAGTAAAATGGGTTCAGTATACCTTGCAAAACTTCTCTCACAGGTTTGTATTGTGGAAAGTTGTTTGCCTTTAATGAAATAGGGTAACGTTTTAATGCTGTTTGATTATTTTGTAGCACCTGGAGTCAGTAATTAGGGCACGGATACCTAGTATAACATCTTTGATAAATAAAAGCATTGACGAACTTGAATCAGAGATGGATCATCTTGGAAGACCAATTGCTGTTGATGCAGGGGTGAGTGATTTACATTTGTAATTATTTCAGAAAGAGTATAGGCTTTCTATACATCCGTCAGAATAATATTTTAACTGTATCTTTCTCTTTTAGGCTCAACTATACACCATCCTTGAACTTTGCCGCAAATTTGAACGTGTATTTAAAGAGCATTTAGATGGAGGGTAAATATATCTATCATGCTCTACTTTTGCTCTATTATTTTATATATGAATTTTCTGCGTTGACAAAATCTACTGTTTGTAACTTGACTTTCAGTCCATACTTGGGTAAAAAAGGCTTTTTTATTCCGACTTACTTCAAACTTGATATTTGAGTCTTTTTACTATAATATAATCATCAAAGATGTACTAAATTGTACGACTCAACTCAACAGTGCTTAATTTGTTTAGAGTTATTCTTAGTTTTGTTTTTCACTGCTGGTTCTTTTTGAGAAAAACTTCTGAACGCATATGCAAAGGCATGACAAAGATTTAATATACCAACTGATTATTTAAGCAATTTGAAAAGATTGTTATGAATTCAGCTTGTTACGTGATGATGGACAAGTTGATAGGTCTCTTTGGTTACACAATCATCTCTCTTGTTTTATTGTCTTAGGCGGGCAGGAGGGGATAGAATATATAATGTCTTTGACAACCAGCTTCCTGCTGCTTTACGGAAGCTTCCGATTGAAAAACATCTTTCTCTTCAGAATGTGAAGAGAGTGGTGTCAGAGGCAGATGGTTACCAGCCTCACTTAATTGCCCCAGAGCAAGGTTACCGACGACTGATTGAGGGGACTCTCAGTTACTTTAGAGGCCCAGCTGAAGCTTCAGTCGATGCAGTAAGCAGTCCTAGTTGCTTTCTTTTTTGTATTTATGTTACAGCTAACATGAATAGAAGTATTAAGCTGTATCTTTATTATTTGGATGTAGGTTCACTTTGTCTTGAAAGAACTTGTGAGGAAATCAATAGGTGAAACAGAGGTAAATTTGGGGATTCATTTTGTAGTAACCCATTTTGAAATGTATAGCATAGTAAAAAAAAACATTTTTTCTCTGAGCAGGAATTGAGACGGTTCCCTACTCTTCAAGCTGAAATATCTGCAGCTACAAATGAGGCTCTAGAGAGGTTCCGAGAAGTGAGTAAGAAGACAACTATTCGGCTTGTGGATATGGAATCTTCTTATCTCACTGTGGATTTCTTCCGGAGACTTCCTCAAGAAATGGAGAGAGCTGGAAATCCAGCTCAACCAACTAATTCATCTAATCGAAAATCTCCTCAAAAAATGGAGAAAGCTGGAACTCCAGCTCAACCAACTAATCCATCTAATCTAGCTGCCGGCTCAAATGAGGATCGATACGGCGAGGGACATTTTAGAAGGATTGCATCAAATGTATCATCCTATATTGGTATGGTGTCAGACACACTCAGGATTACTATTCCAAAGGCTGTGGTTTATTGCCAGGTCAGAGAAGCAAAACAGTCATTGCTACACTATTTCTACACACAGATAGGGAAGAAGGAGGTACTCTCTCTTCTCTCTCAATGAAAAAATCACTTTTTTTTTTCCTATCTATGCAATTGCAATTCGGATTCATCTTTAACCTCCAACTTTTCTGGTTATGAAAACATGATACTTCTTTTGGAGCACTGGAATACTTATAACAATCAAATAAAATTACAACCAGTATTTTTGTTAATTATGCTGATGTGTCTTTACAATGGAATGTCATTAGATTTCCTTTCAAATTGATATTCTACTAGGAGTGGTGGCATATAACTTTTATTGTTATTAATCTAAACTAAAATGAATACATCAAAATCATTTTATTTTTTAATACATAGCCAGTGTCCCCAAAAGAATTTTTCAATGCTGTAAGTAATTTTTTTGTAAGCATGAGCAAAATAATTATATGCACGGGTATAAATCTTTAGCACCACAATAAGAATGTGTCAACTTATTCATTCTCTCACTATTGTTTCGTGCTAAATTCAATTACTCTACTGTATGTCTACATTCCTAAAGTATACTCACTTTGTAAGGTACACCAACATTTGAATTTATAATCTTGTTTAAATTTGATTTTCGCAAATTCCAAGGCAAATGGCTAATTATGAAAACATACGTTTATGCATATAATACCTGTTCTTTTCATTATATTCCTGAGATGTTATCTGCTATTAATGTTGGTGCACAGGCTAAACAACTATCAGAGTTGTTGGACGAAGACCCTTCCGTGATGGAGAGAAGACAACAATGTTTTAAAAGGCTTGAACTATATAAAGCAGCAAGGGATGAGATTGATTCAGTTTCTTGGGTACGATGAGCTTGGGACGAAGACCCTTCCGTGATGGAGAGAAGACAACAATGTTTTCAGAGTGTTGTATTATATGTATGTAGTAGCGTATAGGTATTGAAATATTTTATTGTTCAGCCATTTTTTGTTTTCTCAATTTGTAGTTGATTATTATTTTGTTTATTGTTCAAAGAGTTGATTTATCAGCAGCAACACGATCCACGAAATATTCAATTTTGATCAAAATTGAAATATATATATATATTTTTTTTATCATTTGTGTTCTGTACTGTTGTTTATTTAACTACAGGACCATGGTCCATTTCAGCATATTGTAAAAAATAAAGTTTATTTTCAGGACATGTATTTATTTAAGGGTTATTTATTTTACGAAAATATTATCTATTTTTTTTATTTTTTTAAAATATGTTCAATTTAATTTGTTAACAAGAAAGTTCTTTAAGTGAACAAATTATAAAATGCTAGTCTTGGGCTGATGAATTTCCAAAAATACATTTTTATTATTTTTAGGAATGCAATTGTAAATAAAAGTCTTTTATTTTTTTTAAGATGTTATATTTTAAAGAAAAATAGAAACTAACTTTTTTATGTAATACAAATATAAATTGATTTATATCTTTTTGTTATGGAACCTGTTTTTGGATACCAATAAAACTAAACAATGTTATGATGCTGGTTTTTATCACCTAAGAAACTGATATTCCCGTGTTTTCATCGGGTCACAGTCGGCATGTATGATGCTCAATTTTCGTTTAGGTTCTGGCCAACATTTTTAAAAACTTGCGTGTCTCTTCAAATGTTTAAAAGTTAAACCATTTTACCATGTGCGTACATAACTCACAAAAAATCTTTATTTGTTATCAATGAATGGGTCATAAGGTACAATAATAGAATATAGGGGCAAAAACCTCAGGTATAAAATGCATTTTTCTATATCTAGCAACAAAATGTGAGGCAAAAGCACAAGCAGCCAATAATAACAATGTGACCTGAAAAAACAATAACGAGACAAATAATAAATCAGCATCAACAAAAAACAAATCTATTATGTAAAAAAATATTCTTTTAGAACAGCCAATAATGAAATACAGAAATAATTAATGCGATCAATTTCTATGTATTCAAAATATATATATCTTTAATACATATATTTGTTCATAAAATAAGGAAGTCCAGTTAAGTTCTAAGTTAAAACGGGCGAGTCTAAACAATATGTGGCAATCATAATTGTTTTTTTTTTATACACTTCTAATAAATCACAGTATATTACCACTTTATTATATGTATTCCTAAAATAACCCCACAATATCTATCTAAATGCATCAGTACAAAAAATTACATTGTAGTACATACAAATACAAATTAAATCTGTAACTAAATATTTTTAACAAATATAAAAAGCATGGGTCATATCCATTACTCCAAAACATTCTCCCTAAACTTTTTAACACCTTGTCATATGAGTTGTATACTGGTAGTAAAATATAGTTTATTTATTATCAATGTAAAACTTCATATCTCTTTCGTGGAAAAAAACCACATAACTGACTAAGTAACAGTTTTAAAAGATATTATTGCTATTTTATAGACTTAGTAGTAGCTTGTAAAGAAATTAAGCACAAAAAAAATTCAACCAATAATATACCAAAGTTATAATCCCTACTTGGATGATTCAAGACGTGAAAGTAACCACTAGTGGTGTGCCTATCTTATTTTATCAATTTCATCAGAATATTCTTTACCTTTCGGAAATAACAACACATGACCAACAAAATAGATATCTACAGTTATTATAGGATCGTTCAACGTGTCAACTTGTCCAGACAAAGTGCCTTGACATAGACACGAAAGATACACGTCAAAAAGAATCGATGCCTTATGTATAGAAGAGATATAATATTTTAAAATGATATAAACTTCTATGCAGAATTTGGAATCAAATAAGAGATTCCCAGTGGTCCACGTCCTAACCAATTTTTTCCCATCACTCAATAAATATTTTTGTCCTACTAGTATGGTTATCAAAGATTTCCGGAACAAAATACAGCAAAATACATCATAAGCAAAAACAAGATAGATATATGGGATCTTTTACAATTCAGATTGCAACTTTTACCTCTTAAGAATCCAGCATGAAATCAAGGGTGGCATACTCAATCAGCCTGCAAATACATCAGATAAACATTAATTCCTGAAAAATATTGCAGTTAAATGGCAGACTAAATTTGATATTGCAACATAATAAATCATTTCTAGTGAAAATTCCATCAATAAAATTTAAAGGTTGTGCTTTGGTCTGTATTTCTAAGAAACATTTGTCAGACAAGTGAAAATGATGCCATGGCATTGATGTAAAAAAGTAAAAGAAAGAATGGTAGGAATTTATTGGAGAGTCGCAATTTTTTTAACTTCACAAAATCATTTTCAAAATTATAAACTTTACTTAGTGGTAGTATGTTGATATACACAAACCTAGGCCCAATACAATAGTAATGACAGTTTGTACAAAGGAAAGTAGTTTAAACAGAAAAGAGATCATACTAGAAAACCAACGGGTTTGCCCCTCAAGATTGTTCCATTTATTATTTATATTCATTTGTCTTTTCTCAAAAGCACAGGTTGTGTTAGTAAAAAAAAAAACACAGGTTATGAGCCACCAATTAGTTTTCTATTGGAAAGTTCTATTGACATTGTTATGCTCGTATCTCGATTTAAATTTAAATGCCAAGCAGTCTAAACATTCTTATCTATTTTTTCAATCTTATTCTTATATTTATTTAAAAAACAGTTAATTCTATCTATAATGCATTGTAAAAGTAAAACAAATAAAATCTGATGAAGTAAATGGAAAACAGTTTATATTGAACATATATATGCTCACAAGAAAATTAAAAATATTAATGATGTACATAAAATTAAATTTCTTTAAAGACCCATACAGTACAGAGTTAATTTATAGTTTAGTATAAATACCAAGATAATTACTTTATAGTTTAGTACGAATACAACAGATTGCAATATCAAGATAATTACATTCCCATATTAACAACAATGACATTGATTTCCAAATTTTTTCTTTGACAGAAAATGGAACTTGTACATATAAAGTTTTGACATAAGGCGAACATAGTGATTTACCTTCTCATTTTTTGGACCAAAAATTGCTTTGACCGACTCAAATACATCTTCAACGGGCCTTGCAGCATCAATCTAAAACAGATATTATGCTATGTCCTTTAGTACAAGAGGCTATCAAGAAACTTACCAAAAACATGGTAAAAGCACAACTATCAATTACCTTGCGAACTTTTCCCTTGGCATCATAATAATTAATCACAGGTAGACTAGACTCCAAGAAAACCTTGAACCGCTTCCTTATTGTTTCAATGTTGTCGTCTTCTCTACCCTTTATAATTGACATTGACATCCAGTATTAAGCACTGAAAAGAGTAAGGAAATGCATACATATTTTTTAATAAATATTGTATAACCTGGTTCCTACTAAGAAGTCGTCTCTCCATCTCTTCCTCTGGGCAATCAAAATATAGGACAAATGTTGGCTCTATTCCTGTCTGCAAAGCCATAATGCATTTTGGAAATTAAAAGTGGGCGCCATTCTGGAGACAGCAATAAATGAAAAAGGTTCCATTTCATGATATTGGCAATTAAGAATTACCACTTGCTCAAATGCTGCACGGTTTTCCTCATTTCGAGGAAAACCATCAATAAGAAATTTGTCATTGTCACTTTGCTGGATTGCTCGTTGCAAAAGTTTAATTGTTACCTCAGACGGAACAATTTTTCCTTCTTTAATCATATTCTGGATCATTGTACTGTTAACATCAGAAATAAATGAGTAAATGCTAAAAGCTACGGACAACTTAAACTCAATGCAGATGGTCGACTAACATCAATGCACAGAAGTTGATGTTGGAAAGGAAGACACAACACAATAACCTAGTACACACATACATAAAAATTCTACCAAGTACATCTAGAATTTCGTAAAATGTGAAAGAAAATATTGCATCCATCCCACAATGATGTTACATTGGCAAAATATATTAGCACAAAAGTAATGTAATTTTCATTTTTCTGCAATATTAATCACTTTTTTTCAAAGATGTACCCTCTGGCTCTAATTAATACTATGGATATCACTCTAGGTCATTGTATTCCATTTTGCATTTATGATTGTGTGATGAACACACCCCAATACTCAATAAGAATAATTTGGTAAATCATTATTCTCTCTTTTTCATTTACTCCCTCTATCCCTTATTATAAGACCTTCCAACAAAGTTCACGAATATTAAGAAAAATAGTTATAGTAATAAATTTGTCCAAAAAATGTTACCTTTACATATTTACCCTCACAATCATTGATAGTATAAGAATAAGACTTTACTTTTTTTCAATGGTGAGTTAAGTAAGGGCATTTTTGTAAAGAAATCATTTATGTACATGGAATTTTGAAAAAAGTCTTATATCAAGGGACAAAGAAAAAGTGAAATAAGGTTTTAAAATTAAGGACGAAGGGAGTAATGCATTATCTTAATATGTGTGAAATAAGTAAAAGTAACACTCGTTGTGCAATAGAGGAAGTATTATATAAAAGGACATGTGTTGATTATCTACCATCAACATTCAACGGGGCATATATTTTGATATTAAAGACACTATTGAAATTCAAATGCATATGCATATCAAATTATCAAAAGTTTGAACAAAGGATTAGACTATATATATATAATAACTAACTGTATATTATTGATGCATTTTTTCAAGAATAATTTTTTGACAAAGATAAAAAATTATAAAATTGATATATTTTATTTGATTGAATTGTGTGATTTGTGAAAATTGTATGACTTAAGAAAATTGTGTGACTTGTAAAAATTGTGTGACTTGTGAAAATTGAAATTCTAATTTTTTTCAACTTGTCTACTATATATGAATTGTGTGATACTCTAAAAAAAATTATATACTTTAAAAATTTCAATTATAATATTTAAATTTCAATTATAATATTTCAGTTAATATTTATCATTCCCTGACTCTTCAAATATTTTGTGCAACATCCGCCACAACTAGTACCATCCCTCCTAAAACATTTCTAATACAAAATTAACATCATAACCCATTCTATATTTCATATTGCCAACATAAACTATTTAGTTACATTTACAAACCTATGCAAAGAAAATTTATATAGGTGCAATTGACTTTTTCCATAAAAAATGACAGTCAGTGAAATTGTATATTTATCACTACCTATTAAACTAGCCATTTACTATTTCTCATAGAGCAAAAGAGACCATAAACAATCAGTGAAACAGGTAATAATCTGTACCCATTTTCAGAGCCAGATTTGATTTCTGCTCGCAGAAGATCACCCGCACTGAGGTGAGTATAGCCAAAATTTTCAACAACATTTGCACATTGGGTACCTTTTCCACTGCCCGGGCCACCTGTATTGTTGTCGTTATTTGATTTAGATTAGAAAAAAAATATTAAGCCACACAACTTCAATAAAGAACACGACAGAGACAAATGGATAAATAAATACATGCTTTTCAAAGGGGAAAAGAATACTAAAAAATGATGTGAACAATAAATGATGCGCCTTAAGTTAGTAACAGCTGGTAGTTGGTATATTTTAAAACACATTTCAACTATGGATGCATTTGGAAGAGCTTATTTACAGTTTATTTAAATTTATCTTACGGCATTAGCAATTCTGTGTTTCAGAAGGCTTATGAAGATAGCTTATCAAATGTCCACAAACTGTTTTAAGCTAGTTCGGACAGTGCACTACCTCCTTTGAATTTTCTATTTCTATATTAAAAGTTTGGGAGTAAAAAAATTGTGTTTAAATAATAAAAAAGAATATGTACTTCCAAATTTATCAGTCAAATATGTCGTACAGAAGGTAAACATTTATCGGTAGCAAAACTCAAAAAAAATAACTGTAGATTCCTGTTCTAGCTGCACAACTGCTTGTTATAAATAAATTGGAGCAATGAATAAAGTGTATATGTTCAAAGAAATAGTTAAATGCATTAGGATTTCAGTAAAAGCTCATTGCTCACCTAACACAAACACAACTGTAGGATTTTTATTTAGGAGGCTTCCATTTGTATCCTACAAACAAATGAAGGATTAAACAATCAGCTGACGTTAACACTGCAGCAAAATTGATACCAGTTGTATCTTACAATCAAATAAAGGATTAAAAATGACAATTTGAATTCTACAATTGAACACAGGATTGAAAAAATAGTTGAAATCAATACGCATTAAAATTGACACAATCTCACTAATAGGAATCCAAAATATATTATTTAAATTTTAAAAGAAATATTTTGTTGGACATGTCTTCAGTACATCCTACAGTTGTTTGTACATAAAATGGTCAAGGTAAAGTATATTTTCAAAGTTTGCATCTCCAAATTCTGTACAGCTGTATAAAAAGCATGAGAAATAAATAGTCCAATCAAATTTCAAATGAACCGGTTGAAATGCAAAAAAAGTCAGAAGCAAAAGCAAGTCCGTGTGTGACGCAACCATGAATACCTTGTTTGAAGCTTCAACAACTGTTCCCATTAGTAGCAACTAAACTGCCTTTATCTGCAAGTAAAATAAAATCCAAGCAAATATTATCACGAGTCCTAGAGAAGTTATTTGCAGTGAAGAATCGAGTATGTCCAAATGTGAATTTATTCCCTCAGATTACTAATTGAAATATTCCCCAAAATCGTCATATTGATAGGCTAAAATGCTAGTAAAGGTAAAACAATCATTACACTAATGCCGAACCAAAAACTTGATAAGGAAGCAGATTAAAAAAAAGATAGTAAATCTATTGAACAATCATACTTTATTTGCATAACATCATGCATACACTTTTGCTACAAAAGAGGAATGGAAAATGTATTAGATCTTATTCCAATACTTATATATAGTCTATATGTTACACAAAATTTAGCTAATTCAAAAATGTCATTCACCAATCAACAGATCAAATAGACATGTAAACTATCGCTCAATTCTCCATTAAAATTTAAAACTATCACTGAATCCAAGGTGAGGCAATGCTATTATTAACAAAATCAGGAATCAAAACTTCAGATCTAAATCCAGAACAATATCACATACACTAAAACCAGGAAAATCTCAACAAAAATACAAATAAAAATCAATACTAAAAGAACAACATTATTTTATCAATCAGATACCATAAACATGAAAAAATAAAATAAAATCACAAAACTGAGAGCAAGATCACGAATCACGAATCCCTAATCAACTACAACTGCTGTTAAAAATTGAGTTAAATTTCTTATTCTTCACACGTGAATTAATCAAACAATGCGCAAGGAAGGGAGAAAATAGCAATGAATCATAACTAGATAACACGGATCGAAGATTAGTACGGTGAGATCTAAGCGAAATTGGAAGAGAAAGCGCGAATTGGAAAGAGAATTTTGGGAAGCGTTACCTTTGCACGGAAGAGAGAGGAGTGAATCTGAAAATTGTTGTGATGGTGGAAAGTATGGTTTGGTTCGTTGGTGGTATTTATAGTGATGTTAGAAAGTTGATGGAGGTCGTTTTTTAGTCGGTAGGGGTAAAATTGGAAATATAAGTTCATGGGAAGATAGAGGGCGAAAGAGGTGTTTGCGTAATTGTAACGGCTACAATGAACGCTTTAATTGGGGTATGATTTATGACTTGTGAGGATGATTCACCAACAAGAAAGGAAGGAAGGTGCGAAGATTCCTGTGTATAAATCATATTCATCTCGTCAAAGATAAAGACAATTACATCCCTTTATTCAAGTTTTTAATTAAAACTTTTATTATTAAAATAAAAAGATAATAAAGGTCTTTTTCGTAGGGGAGAAACTATGGTACACTTTATAATAATCCGTAAAAACATTTTTCTGTTCTTTTTTCTAAACCACGAACTATTACTAGTTCCTAAAACAATACTAAGTCATCTTAAAATAGGCATCAATTATTAAAATATCAGTCAATCTGATTTTTACCATATAACATTAATAAATTATTTTAACAATAAATTATATCATTTGAGAATTTTTATAATAATAAAATATATTTTTCGATAATTTTTTAATAATAAATTGTATATTTTAATTACTATTTTAATGATTTGATGACTAATTTATATTTTTTATTAAGTCAGTGACTAAATTGACAGGGTCTTATATTTTCAAATACTAAAATAATTATTTATCTATTTTTTTTCATAATTGATTTCTACTTGTC
>JBBPBT010000850.1:20658125-20669753 GCA_037974875.1 Cicer bijugum | reverse complement strand
TTTTAACATGTTAATTTGTTTTTTGGTGTGAATGTATGATTTTTCATACATATACATATAAATTAATACAATAAAAAATATATACATATATGATATATATTTAATTTTGAATTTTTATTAATTTATTTATAATTTCAAATTAAAAATTAAATAGTTAAAATTATTAAACTAATGACATTTTAAAAGTGTTAATAATGATATATTATAAAAAATGTCAATTAGAATAATGTGACATGAATTTTTATAAAAAATATAGATTAAAATTGAGAATGGAAAAATTATAAGAGATAAAATTTTAAAAAAAAAATTTAAAAAGTTTAAAATAAAAATTAATACACTTATAAGGACTGAAAAGATATTTTATTTTTTTTTACGATACATTTAGGACGAGGAAATAAAATCTCAAGACTAAGTGATAAGTTTCGTTGTTACTTAACACCAAACAATTGTGAAGGAGATGTTTTGGGTGACTTTGGAGAAAGCGGCAGATAAAAAATAATAAATTCTATTAAAATAAATAAATATTATTAAAAAGACATTTGATTAATATATAAAAATTTAATTTATAAAATAATTATAGAAAATTATTTTGTATATACAAGTATGTTAAAAAAGTTTATACTAATTAATTATGACGTTATATTATTAAAAATATTTAATCTTTAATAAAACTACTCATTTTATCAATGATTATGATGGAGTAAAACTTTTTACGAATAGAAATTAAACTCTATAGAAATAAATAAATCAAATATCTGAATTAACAAATAGAAGAATGAGCTGATAAAAAAACCAAATACCCTATTTTGTTTTCTATCTCAATTTATATTGAAATAATTGAATATGAATATTTACATCTAATTTTCAATACTGTATTTTTTTCTGCGACTCAGATCAGATCCCGTCTAAGAAGAAGGAACACTCCGTAGCTCAGATCATTGCTGGTGAGTCCCTCAATTCCATTCCTTCAATTTCATTTTCAATCCAAAATCCTCATTGCAATTTCTCGTTCATTGTTCCCAAATTTCAATACATTGTTTTTTGCTTTTTAAAGGAATCGCAAAAAAGGTTTCCAACTTTTGAAACTAAAGAGCAATGTTAAAGGGAAGACTCTCGTTTTTCGGAGGTGGTGATTCACGTTTGGTGGATAATAACAATTCGTCAAAGAATGAAGAGCTTCTTCCTACAGTGAAGCTTGAAACTGATAAACAAGTTTATAGGCCTGGTGATCCAGTTATTGTTACTATTCAGATCTCAAATCCCTCAAATAGGTACTCTTTTTTGATGGAAAGACTCAGTTTTGAGATCAGAGGTATTGAGAAATTGGATACTCAATGGTTTGTTACACAGAAGCCTTTGCCTGGTTCAAAACAAAGGAGAGGTTGGTTGCTATTGCATTGCACTTAATGTCTTTTAGAGTATTAAGTCATTTGTGTGGTGGTTGTTTTGCTTTAATTTTTAACACTATGATGAGAATTTATAGTTTTACTTTACAAAGCACAGGCATCATATACAACACTGACGCTATTAGTAATTTGAGAAAATGAAAGTAATTACACGTGTCAGTGTTGTGTTGGTGTTTGACACAAATTTATGGTTTTACTCTAAAACATTGACACCAGACACGAGACACAACACTGACCTTGATAGTAATTTGAGAAAATGAAAGTATTTGAATGGTAATTACAAGTGTTAGTGATGTATTGGTGTATGATAGTGACACATGTCTTCAATTTGAAAGGTTAGTGATACATAGGTTTTACTGTATTGTTGTTGTTGAAATTTGGATCTTTGTTTCAGGTGAACATGTTTTTGTAGACTCCTCAACACCAATCCTAGTAGCAAACCAGATTATTAATGCCGGCGCCAGCAAATCATGTATGCCAAGTCCTAGATTAAAGGATTTTGCTTTTGTTATGAACCCTTTTACTGTTAGTTAGTTCTTATGTTTTTGTCTTCATTGAAACTTTTGCTAGTTGCCAATTTACTGGTTTGTTTGATAACTCGTGAGATTATTGTATTTGAATAATAATATTAATTGCAGATGTTATGAGAACTCTGCTGCCTAGCGTTATTCCACCATCGTACAAGGGTTCCAACATTCGCTATCTGTACTATGTTAAAAGTACAATAGCCGGAGGGTGGCTAATACTGGAAAATGGACAATCTCGCACAGAGCCAACAAATGATGTTACTGATTTGGTTGGTTTTTCAACGACTTTCTACAATTATACTGAAAATCTGAAATGCATTTTGCATCATGTTATTTTCATGCTGAATCTTCTGGAAATATATTAATGAAAACCATTATGTGCGGTTGTGCCTATATGTTAGTTTAAACTTTTAGGAGAGTTGGTTCATGTCTTCAATGCCATATTATCAAAGCTTCAATGTCATATTACAGTTCAATCATTGTTGTCCCTATTCTCTTAGCAAAAGTTGAATTATGGCATAAGGTAGATGGACTGTGCATTATCTATGCTTCAAACCAAAAGGCTTTTGCGTGAGGTGTGATATAAAAGATCGCTCATGTGCTTTAAGTTTTACCTAACATTTTAAGCCTTCAGGAGAGTTGGTCCAAACAAGCTACAATTGTGGTAAATTATATCGTAATTTTTCTGTCTTGTCATAAAAATGTGTTATTATGAGGGGGATATGGGAAAGGGAAAGGGAAAGTTTGGATGAAATGCTTAGTCGCCTTTGGCTTGTGTCCAAAGCTCCGTGAGCCGTGACAATTTCATATTTTTTTTTCTTCAATTTTTTTAAAATTGTCTTCTTGATTGTTCTATTGTATAATTTGTAGTCTTTTTTTTTATGTTCACTTAAAGGTTACATCTATTAATAGTTGTTACTTCCCTCCAAGTCTTGTTATAAGTTTTAATACGCTTTAAATTTTTAACTTTAAATTCTGCAGGAAGTTCGGATTCCATTACAAATATGGGTAAACCAGAAAAGCAGTGGCTTTCCAATGGATGAGGGTAAGTTTGGTAGCCGACTTTCATTTTTGTTTTATGTCTGCTGTAAATTATTAAGACAGTTTCTGACTTTACTCTAGAGACATACGAACTTGAATTTTTCTAATTAGGAATAGTATTAATTTTTCTCAAGGATTTAGTATGAAGATGTTCTTGTGCATAAATTTTTAACTATGAGTGCTTTGAATTAGCAAAAGTTTTTTTTTTTTCATTTGATGAACAAGTTTTTGTTTTATTTTTGAAAGTCAATGCAGAACAAATATAGTTTCTGCTAGATGCTTACGTCGTAGACTTATATTTTCTCGTAGGTATTGTAGTTCTTCTTTGCTGTTATTTAGCCTTATATTATGAAGTTTGTTGCTGCAGTTATTGTTTCATGTTTCATTGTCACGTGGTTTCCCACAGAAAGAAACAGTTTACTACTTACCTGCAATTGGTTAATCACTTGTTCAATGATTTTTTTCTTGGTTAGTTATAACTTGAAAGGAAAAGTCGCCTAATTAGACAAAGAAGAATAATTATAATTTTTTCTAGTCTGCAAGACTCTAACTGTTATAGCTTTAAAGCAAAAGTTTATTAATTGATTAGAGACGAATTAAAGATATACAATGATGCTATAAGAGGAGCTTGAGAACATGTTTGTTTTCTGGGTTGCTATTACGTAAGACTGATGAAATTTTGGAAAGATTAAATAAAATTATTTGGGATCTTCTTTTGATCTTGTGTGGGAGAGAGATATTTCTTGTTAGTCGGGGAGACTTGTTGCTTGGGAATTTGATGTCTACATCGTTTTGGTTGCTACATAGCTCTGCTATCAAACCAGTGAAAAAAGTGGATCAAATGGTCAGTATTCATTAGTCCCATTAAGATGGACACGTGAAAACCTAAGAAGACTTTATTTAAAACCATTGTAAATTTATAATTATATATATATTTTTTGTATCATGTTATCGCACATGGTGGTATTGGCATTTGTTCAAATTCAACCTTACAGTTTACAACACGAAAATATAAGGGATCAACAGGTGTAGTGATCTTTTAAAATAGACTCTTATATATCATATTAGATTTTGGGCTTAACTCAACTCCACAAAACTAGCTTGTTAGGTGTGGATCACCCAAGCGTAATGTCTCTAGGTGACGCGGGACTTGACAAACATGATGGAGCCCAATATAATTGGATAATTTACTCATTCTTTTATAAAAGTTGATTGCAAATATCGATAATAAGTTTGTTGTTCTTTTGCATCTATACACCTATACATTTTCATATGATGTGGCTGCAAAAAGTATTTGGCATCTTAATCTACAAAAATGTTGCAAGTAATGCATCCATGTGTTTATGTTTTCAGACATTGTTCCGTTAACTACTGTACAACTGGATATATTTTGGAAAGAGATGGACGGAGATGCTGATTGGGTATGCTATTGGTGATATTTTTTATTCGGTAAATTAAACTTATCTGTGGTTTAACCTAAATTTTTTTGCCACCTATTGTTTTTAACTTTAAATAATGCCTTTTAATCTTTTTTCAATTGTAAAACTTTCAGTGCCTTTTTTCGGTAAACTAAGCTTGGCATTAGGAGTGGCTTACTCCAGTCATCACTTGACATGTTTTTTTAACCAGTAGCTTCTACTCGCTGTCCATTTTCTTTGACTATTGATGTAAAAATATAATAAATTCTTTACAGGTTAGAGCAAATGATATTTATGATGGTATTGAGGAGGGTTATGACAGCTCAAGGGATGATATCTCATCGGTTTCTTCATATAACCCCATGAAAGAAAATATGTACAGAGGCTTTGAAAGTTCACTATCACTGCGATCTTCTTCTGCAAGATCATTGAACAGGGATGCTTTAGAAGGTCACCGAACTAGTTTATCTTCAAATATAGCACTTCCCCGATTGTCCGTTGCCGAAGTATTATCCGATTCTGGTGCTGGTAGGTTAACCTATGCCTATATTATATGTGTTTTTATTTATGAAACTACTCATTTTTCTTGTAGGAATTTAGTTCTAAAATAGTATCAAGTTAGTTTATTGGTGTCTATTTGATAGTATCATAGTAGTCATCTTTTGATTTTAATCCAAGGACATACTTTGCCAAATAATAATTCATTTAGCAAACAGATGTCCTATCAACCCAGAAGTCATTTGAGCAACAGAAGTTCAGAAAGCAATTTTCTGAAGAAGATGATGCAGGAGTCTCCTCTTCACCGGAAGCAGGAGCTGAATCTTTATCATGTAAATTGATGCATTTTATTCATTTCTAAAACGTTTTTGTATGTTTGGGATACAGATCTATATTGCTCTTCAATATTTTTTTTAGATTCTGCATCAGTTAATTTTGTTCAGACATTTTTTGCAGCAGAAGGCTTTGTTAGAGGAAGGTCTTATAACATCAGACTTGATGATCAAGTTTTGCTTAAATTTTCCCCTAAAAATTCTGACTCAACTTATTACTTCAGTGACATGGTAATGATATTCATGCATAGTTCGATAATGTGCAACAAGTTAACAAATCAATAAACTCACAAATTTATGGTAACAGATAGGTGGGACTCTTACTTTCTTTCACGAGAAAGGCGCTAGGAGATGCCTTGAGGTGACTTACTTTCTATTAGCAGTGGAGATTTAAATTAATAGCTGGAAAATCATTTTATTGTGTTTAACGCACTGGAATTGATTTTTTTATTACTATCATTTTACAGATCTCAGTAATGTTGGAAACTTCAGAAACTATAAATAGACGCTTTGTCCATCCTTCTAGAAGGAACTCACCAACAATCACAAAGGTAGTTTCTGGTTGTTTTAGCTCCCTCTGCTCAAGCTGCTTTTGAATTTTTGTTGATTGGTTGTATCAAAAAACCAACATTCCATTAAATCCATTTAGATTAAAGTCTGTGTTAATGGTTCTGCTAAAGTTTTCTTTGGCCTTCGATTACCTCTGTTAATCAAACTTTGTTCCATTTTATGATCACAAATATGCTTGTAACATTTCTATATTTCATCCTATACTTATTTATATTTCAAAATAGTTACACTTGCACTGAGCTACATACCATTTGCTTCTGAGAGAACTTATTGAAAACCTATGAGAATGTATATATTTCAATTCAATTTCATGTTGGCTTCTGATTCTGAAAAATATGATCTCAATTATGCATTTAGGTTCTGAGTGATCATCACGAGGTCGTTGCAGATTTGGTGCAGACAAGTTTTCTTTTCTCTGTCCCCGTGGATGGTCCAATGACATTCTCCACTCCACATGTATCTGTACAATGGGTTCTCCGCTTTGAATTTCACACAACTCCAAAATATGTAGATTGGACAAAGTATGTAGAGACAAACCATAACACTTGCTTCAAATGAAAAAATTGAGTTTGTTATAATTCTTACAAGGAATTTTTCAAATTTCATTTTTCATTTTTCATTTATGGTTTTTGAAACACAGGTATGAGCATCCACTTCTGATTGAAGGAAGGGAAAAAACTGAATGGGTTCTTCCAATTACTGTACATGCTCCACCACCTAGAACTCCAGCTTCTGGCTCAAGAAATGAGAAACTTTTCTCTCTTGATCCTATGTGGGTGCACACTTAAAGGTACTATACATCTTTGATTTACACTGAATTGGTTGGCATAAATTGATCCATGTACTCGATCCCACTTTGTGGGAAAAGACTTGATTGTTGATTTACGCTGAACTAGCATCAACATTGTTAATATGGTAATTGATGTTGATAAAAGAGAAGGGATGACAATGAGCCATAGTTGGGGTGGGGTGAGGCATCCATGTTCCTTGAATTTGAAGCCCCCTTGGTTGTCATATCTGTCCCAAGTTTAAGGTTCTGTTTTCTGTGTTGTTAAAGAATATATATCTAATTAAAATTTCAAAGGATCATTTCACAGACGTGTATATTTTTATATGATTATTACTCTTAGAATTTAGGCTTTAAGCCTAACTCAACCCCAAAAGATAGCTCAGGAGGAGATAATTGTCCAAACCTTGTATGGAATACTTTGGCTGAATCTCTATTCAATGCGGGATCTCAACACACACCCAGATCTAGACATGTAGAGAGAACGTGGACAAATGTGCGTGGAATAATAGAGTTCTCAACACACAACACATCTATGATAGATCTGTTGCTATCTTAGAATTTGTTCTTTAGGCCTAACTCAACTCCAAAAGCTAGCCCAAGACTTGAGGACTGTCCAAGCTAATATAAGAAATACTTTGGCCATATCTCTAGTCAACATAGAATCTCAACAATTACCAATACTGACAGTATGCACATGCTATATAATATACATAATAATAAATAAATTTCTGATAACTTAATTTTATTTTGTGGTTATCACTTGATCACTAATATGATTATTTTTTATTCAAAATAACTTATGATATTTGATTTGTTTTATGCAGTTCAAATAATCTGAAGCTAAAATGTGTGCAATCCAGCCGTGTTAGCTTTCTTGGCACACCTCAAACTTCATCCTTCATGTACAAAATTTTCGCAGGATAGCAGCCGAGAAATGACAGAATGATCATTTGTAGCATACCAGAACTCATACATTTTGTTGACCCTAACATTTGCTATATAGGTCTTAGCATTTCTTAATGTTTTTTCTGCTTTTCTTATTTGCCATTGTTACTGGGGTGATTTATGTCCCATAGTTAATCTAGTTCTTGATTTTGTTCCTATTTTTATAAGTTTTTGGTAGATTTTATGGGTGTTTGTTTTAGTAATTAAATTTCCAATTATAACTTGGTGTCTTAGAATTGGTGGTTAGATGGACACTGTTCACATTGCTGCTTTACATTTCTTCTATTTTTTATATGTAAGAATTCTGTTTATGACAATTATAATTCTGTTGATAGATAAATCAATGGGTTTTAATCAATTAGCAGGATAATTATATAAATTCTAAAATTACTTTTTTTAATAGATAACAAATGAATTTAAAATAACTTTTACGATTTTTAAGTAAATTTTCAAAAAAATTATTTTTAAAAATATAATGTCAAACTCAAAATCTTAAACAAATAGATGTATAATGTATCTTTAAAATTGAATAGGGAAAATTGATTTTAATTAAAAATAAATTAAATATAAAATAATTTATATTTAAATATATTTACCTCGATTTCCAATCGTTCAACCCTAAATTCTATTTAGCTCTAGGGAAAAAAAGGTGGTGCATAATGTTTTTTAATGACACTAATTTTTCAATGCCTCGATCTCACTTCACTCTCTGTAATTTGGGCACTAGAGGGAATATCTGATGACTATGTGTTGAATGTTAGACATTGTAGATTATAGATAACATATATCTATGACTTCATTCTATATGATCCATTATTACTTCCTAACTTCCATTTTCTTTGTGAGCACATAATAATTATGCTTGTAATAATCTTTGTCCTTTAAGTTAATTGTGTATTGTAATGTATTTTAAGATATTTTGGTTGATTTTTAGATAACATCTGTAAACTAACTGTTATTAGATTTTAAAATAGTGGCACATCGTCTAAGGCAAAGAAAAAAGCTTAATTTTCTCAAGTACTTTCTACAATTCTTAACATAATCGGCTATAATTTTATCAAATTTATAATTTTCATAAAACTTGTTATAACTATAAAATATGTGTTTTATAACATCTAAATTTTTTCCTAATAAAAATTTATTTAACGAACATAAGTCTTATAAACTTAAAAATACATTTGTAAAGTCACTCCAAATGTTTTATTTTTGTTTATCTTCCAATTCTAATGGAAATGCATCTTGATAATTTGGAGGTAAATAAGACATGTCTAGCAAAAAAAAAAAATTTAATTCGTCTTCAAATATTTCAACTCTCAAATATTTGGTTAAACTACTAGAAGTTAATCCAACAAGACTATTATTCTATTACAAACACATTCTTTACAACATCCATGCCCATACATTACAATCAAAACATATACACAATTTTCTAGCGTTAATAATAATACTAATAATAATATCTAAACAATCACTCTGCAATATGTATTAATTAAAAATAGTTTCTATTATACATATCATAAGCCACAAAGTCTGTTATAGATGCAACGTCTTAATTGAAGCAACCCAATTTCACAATAGCTATATATATATATATATATATATATTGTCTACCATGGTAATACCATAAGCAAATAGATCAAACACTAAGATATTCTTAATAACTTATTATTCAAGCAAAGGGATGATTAATCTTCAATGGCCTAAACCCATGCTGAAGACTTGCTTTCCATACTTTCTCAATGCTAAACATGCTTTCCCCACATTCATGAATGTCCCAACCTTCTAAGGCATGCAATATTCCAGCAATACGCCATGCGCTCATCACTCTTCTTGGAAGCCAGTTCTGTTGCATATTCAAATTAGTTTCTTCATCAAATTTTGTCTAAAAATGTTCATATAAAGCAAAATGCTTAGTTGCACCAAATAGAATAATTGAAAAGAGTTTAGTAGCAATACACTTTCAATATAAAAAGTTTACTGAGTTAGAGTTAGTATATTACAAACTATTCATAGATATGACTTTACATATGATGATCGTAAAATTTTAATATAGATTTAATTGTGATTGATTGACGACTGTGATTGATTAATAGTATAAAAATTATTTACATTGACAATATATATGTATTAAATCTTAAATAAATAAAAGATGAAATATTTTATATTTTCTCATGTTGTGTGAATAACTTCACTTGTCTTCAGTTAAAGACTATAAAAATCAACGTTTTGAATATGCAATATAGATTTTGGTTGCGACGTTAAGGTTTTTGATATTTTTCGTTATCGTTCATATTTCTTATATTGTCTTCTTTTAACAAATTTAGAACTTCTTTTTCTAGCTCTAAATTTCTAAGAGAGTAAAGTTGAAGTATATCTATCTACTAACCTCACAAGAGTCTACATTGACCAAATCAGGGGGAGTTATCATGGCTGGTGTACTACCATAGAAGCAATCTTTACGCAATTTCTTTGGAGGGAATTGAGAAAATGGTATGAACAATGATCCTTTTGGTGCCTTTTTTTGTTCTACTTCATCACATTGGTCTCCTACTAGCCATATCTGCAAACTCAAATGTTCAATTTTGATAATATCTTTTAAATAAACTAAAAGCATTAGTGATTTTAAAATGCTAGAACTTAGAAAGGTTTACCTTTGAAGAATTGAATCCGGGGGAAACCAAATTCTTTTTGGACTCAGATGAGAGCCTTAATTGAAGGTTTTCATAATCATCTGTGTACATTGTTGTAACCTAAAAAAAAGTATCACATTTTTTTTGTTAATCTAGACTTTTTTTAAAAAAATGCTCTCCAAAAATTTCTAACTAGTTTGTGATAAAATGAATACTCAATGACCAATATATTGAAATTGCTAGCTCAACTTATAATAGGCTAATAACTAAAGAAGCAAATAAATCAAAAAAAGGTCTTCAACATAATTTGTAAGGGCTAAAGAGTCCTCTTATGTTGAGAAAATTTAGCAAATTAATAAAATTAAAAACATATACCTTGGTACCCCTTTCACATAAAGCATTGACAATTGCATATGAAACTTTGTCAAGTCTACCACAAAGAAGCACTTGGTTTGCTTCTTTTGGAATGCTGTTAAGAACAATAGCCACAACCAAGCTACTTCCATCAACAATCTTTAACTTAAGTTGGGGATACCTTTTGATGTATAGTTCACCATGTCTATTGAGCAAGTCTCCCTGCATCCATTTAACATATAAATTTTTATAATCAGTCATTAGTGGTTGCAACTAATTGAAAAAGAAACCTAGTGATCATTAAAAATAATGAGAAATGAGTCGTGCAAAAGAATAATAATTATGCAAATATTGAAAATAGGGGACTCACCTGATTTGAAAGACCTAAACTTAAAACCTTAACTTTGCTCAACTCTGCTTGAAGTATTGCTTCTTCTATAAGTTTATTCAACGTTTCTCTTTGCCATTTAAAAAGATACTACAAAAGTAAAATATAAATCATAAGATTAAAATTATATTTAAATCAAAATAATATTATACTGAACTAAAATCTTACTTGTACATGGAATCTTGGTATAACCCATGATTGCAAATTGAGCATATTAAAAGAATTCCTCTCCAAAACAAATGTTTGGCCATAAAACCAAGTGACAAGAACAGAGGCAAAAGTGAATGGCCACATCAAATAGAGGTACCATTTAGAAGATTGTGGTGTGGAAGCTAAGGAAGAAAATCCCAATCTTAGGTGATAGATAGATTCAGGAGTTGTAAGATGTGTTAAATGTACAACATCTGGTGAAGCTTCTTCTTTCTTCAATGATGTTTCATATGTTGTGTCTGTAGCATTGTCAACAGTTCCATATATGTAATCATAAATTGGCATGAATAATGAGTAATTTGTCCGAAATTGTGTATGATGCAGAGAGTGGAACCTGTCACATCACATATTTTGTTAATTATGAGTTTAATAGTTATATATAAACTAGACAATTAATAACAATAACGCTACATTATATATTACCTCTTAAAATAAATTTATAACTATTCGCATTTTTTTACACAGTAAATGTTTAGTTTCCACATTCTTATTTTATTGGTTAAATTTTTTTTTTTTTTT
>JBBPBT010000850.1:20599619-20624896 GCA_037974875.1 Cicer bijugum | reverse complement strand
ATTTATATATCCTTATATTTGAAAAAAATAAAAACAATTTCACAACTTCAAAAAACCAAAATTCAGTCTACATGCATGGTAAAATCCAGAATACCAAAATAAAATTAATATATATATATATATATATATATATATATATATAAATTTTAAATAAACCAGTATGCAAATGTAAAGCAATAAAACTATATATACCACAACAATAAGTAAATGTGTGTATAACCAAACTTCACATTTTATCTCACATTGCCA
The DNA here is from genome assembly GCA_037974875.1 of Cicer bijugum. Lineage (NCBI taxonomy): Eukaryota > Viridiplantae > Streptophyta > Magnoliopsida > Fabales > Fabaceae > Cicer > Cicer bijugum. The sequence goes on along the minus strand of JBBPBT010000850.1, from coordinate 20,624,647 downwards.
TCATTTCAAGTTGAGATACTCTCAATCAATTTATTTTTCTGAAAAATGTAGAAAAGATCTAAACTCTAATAAATTTTGCATTTATTTTCCATAGAAGGATTCACCGTACTTTATGGTGGATGCAACGACATAAACAGTATCAGCAGTATAATTTACTTGAAAAGGTAAAATGATAATAAATAAATAAGAAAAAATTAATATTATTAAGTTTAATATTTTTTTAAATTTAAACTCATAATTTTATGATTATGTAATTTAATTATAGTATTATTTATTATTTTTTAAAAATAAAAAACACTTTACCTGTGCTTCCGGATCCGATAAATATTAATATTTAAAAATTTGTCAGCCTTAACTCCTACTGTCATGATAAGGACAAGTTGGATTTAAGTAGGAAAAAGTAATGTTGAAAAAATAAAACTTTTCTCGGTTTTTCTTCATGTGTCGTTTTCTGAAAAAGATTTTTGTTTTAATTTGTTGTTTTTAAATTTAAAATAATATCAAATGTTGTTTTATCAAAATTATTTTTATTTATTTATCACAAAAGATATTAAGATAATAAATAATAAGTGTAATATAAAAAATGATAATTTTATTTATGAAAATAAAAAAATTTAATAACTTCATTAATATGTATAAATAACGTTGAAATGATGATAATTAAAAAGGAAATAACGTTTTAAGATTGATTAAAAAACAGTGAAAATCTATCGATTTGACTAAATTGTGTTTCATACGCATTGATGCACACGACAAATATAATAGCACAAGAGAAATCTTTGAATTATTGAATAAAAATTTGAGTTTTTGTGTTGTTGTCCATCCTCTTTTTTGTCCAATTCTAAACAAACACTTAACAAATGTGATTTTTGTGTTTGTCTTATCCCTTGCCACTATCCAACATGTGTTAGAATATCAACCCCAATCAAATGAATAAAGACACAAAAATCTAAAAAGAACACACAATCTTTTAAGAACAATGTTGATGTAGTTTCTTTGTATTAATTTCAAGCTTAGGAGTTTGGTTTGATGTGATTTTGAATGTTCAATTTCATTTTTCATCTATGTTATTACCTCCTTCAGATTCTTTAGATTAGGTTTTGTTGTAGTTTGCAATATACTCTTTTTTTCTTTGGATTTTCTTAGTGAGGTTTCTTTCTTTTGTATCGGTGAGTTTTGGTATAATTCCAAGTATTTTATTTTTATATTTTTAATAATATGTTTTTAGATGCTTGAAAAAAAAGTATATTATCTTTTGATTGATAGTTACGTGACCACATATTATAAAATTCTAATATAATGGATTTTACCTCATAATAAATTTAGATTTAATTCTTCAATTTTTTTCTATAATTTGTTATCAATTATGTCTTCCACAAAAATGTGTCCAAGACTCCAATTTTGAGAGGATCTCTAACTGGCATGATGACATTATTTAAAGTTTAAATATCTTATAAAGGTCCACTTGTAAATATAAGATTCTCCATTGAAAATCTATACTAAATTTTTTTAGAGTTTTCTTGATGCAAATTTGTTTATGAATAATAATAATAATAGTAATAATAATAATTTAAAAATTATATTTATATCGATAACATTAGATCTTATTTTTTAATTATTCGACAACTTTATTTATTAATAATTTAAAAAAAAGAAAACTTTGATTACTTTCTCCGGAACGATTTTAATATTAATTTTAAGGAAATGATTAATATTTGATTAATGTACAATAGCTAATTTACCTTTTTAACCTTACATAGTAAATCGAGATCTTTCAAAATTTCCCTCACAATAAATATAACTTCTGGAGAAGTTAAAGAGGCAAATCTGAAATCAAACAAAGTACTATGCTTTCAATATCATCACATTACTATTTGTTAATAAACACCTTATTATTACTTTACCCAAATCGTGACAAAAATGCAATCAAAATCTATTGTGACATGATTGACAACTACCGATTCACCACCTCACACACACTTCTCATCTTTATAACAAATCTCAAATCTCTAATCTCTCTCTCACCACAAAACACTATTGATTAGGTTCTCTTTCTGATCGTGACATCTAAATTGAGGTATTTCACAATTTTATTTAATGATTGTGTTGTTAATTTTGTTTCTAGTATCATGTACTATTATTCTTTTGTAACCACAAATTCATTTTTTTATTTTATTTTATTTGTTTGGATCAAAATGTTGATCTCAACTTAATGTATCAATTCTGTTATTTAGATTTTGTTTAAATCATTACGAGGAGAAATCAAATTTACACTTTAAAGTAATAAATAAAATATATGATATAATGTTTCGAAACATTACATTAATAATTTTTAATAAATTGTTTATTTTTCTCTTCATTTATTAGTAATTACTTAGAAATTTTAAGGAATGATTTGTGGATTTTAGGGTGGTATTAGTGAAATTGTGATGAAAAATGAACAAAAAGTAGTAGCATATTCTAAAGGGAATTGAAAAGGGAACTTACAACTCAATTCGTTGTATAGTTGAAACATATTAGGTTTGCAAGTAGGAAGAATATTTACTGATATATTTCCTAGTAAGAATTTTTTATTCTATTTATTATGAAAATAATTATAAATTAAATATTATACTTAGTATAAATATATAATCATTTTATAGTTATTAACAGCTGTAATATACATTGAATCTACTTGTCCGCAAATTGAATTAAAAACCATGACTAAATACCTTGTACTAAAGAGTATATGTATATAAAGAGTATATAATATAACAATATTAATCACAAAATGAAAACTTTGAGAGTAAATTTTATCATTTCATAATATTTTTTTCAATTATCAATTATTTGTTATAAAAATAAACTCAAAATGTAAGATTCTTCATCCATATGGTGACTAAAACTTTTAACTTTTTCACATTTTCTAAGAGTTTTCTCTTTCTTTCACTATAGAATGTCACAAAATATTCACCTTCAACTTGCATAGCATTTTTATTTTTAACCAATTATGTGTCTATCAAAATAAGTGGTACGCTTCTTAGCTTTTGTTGTCCTACCAAAGTTGAACACCACAAAATATTTCATCAAAACTATATAAAATGACAAAAATCAATTATGTAGGACTCTCTCACGTGACATCTAATCTCACAGAACCAAGTTATTATTATCATTGACTATAAAATAAATATTTATATTATATGTTTTCCCTTTTATATAATGTAGTGTTTTTCTTTTGTTTTGGTCCAAACTCAACTTTTCTTCAAATTTCCTCTGCTTCGCTCTCTATGTCCCTCACTTATTTTTTTCCTTCTCTTTCTTTGTCCAAATTTCAGTACTTGATTTCCTAGCTCTAAATTCCATAATTTATTACTAGAGTGGTTAAGTACTTGGTAAATATATTCATTTATGTATACTATACTATGAATTAATACAATCTTAGGAATCTAAATTCAATTATTTTGTGACACTTTCTGCAGAACCAAAAGCAGATTTTGAGATTTAAGCTGAGAAGCAAGCATGGCTTTGGAGAACTTCTACAACATTTTATCTGATGCAACAAGTAAGTTCTTATCAATATTTACAAATTCATTCACCTAACTCTTTCATTATTACATTAACATTGAGAACTATTTGAAATTTATTAAAGGGAAAGAGTAATAAATTTACCAATTTTATTGGTAAGTTAGTAAATTATATAGTACTGATATTTTAATTGAAGACGTGTTTTTGATTAATTTATCTTTTAAATTATTATTGATGTTGACGCGTCTACATTAGTGTTACATTAAATGTGCATATCTATATATCATAGCCTCAATAATTGTGTTAAACAAGAATGCATTGTTTGTGATTCATAGTGGTTTCTGCTCAATTCTTTTGATATCAAAGTGAATTTGTTAAAATCAAAGTAATCACCATAATTTTACAAAAAGAAATGACTTATAATTTAAGATTTTATAAAACAAATGTTGCAACTTGCAATGGTATTAAGAATTAGACACAACTGAATCATATGGCACATTCAGTGTATGGAATTTCATTTAACATGTTTTGTTAAGCATAGTATAATTTACAGTGTAGTTGTGACTTTATTATTTTCTGAAGAGACGTTTTCCAGCAATTATATGCAAAATCATATATAGAATATTAAATTCAGCGAATAAATATAATAATCCACACTCAAAGTCAAAGTAAACGAAACTCTTCTTTTCTGAAAAAATATATTAGAAGCTTTCATTAGTGAGATTTTAGGTACATAAAAGACTCACTTTTTTGAAATGGTGGCATAATATACTATTTTTTAGTTTTATATTATTTTTTTCTCCTCTCGGTTCTAACATCTTATACATTAAAAAAATATTATACTATTTTTAAAATAAAATATAAATAAAAATAATAGTTAAAAAATAAATTTAATTAAAAATTAATATTAAATACATATTTTTATAATTATTTTTTGTTAATATTTCTTTTTAAAAATATTATATATGTTTGAAAATGAAGCATGGAGTAAGTGGTTTCCAAGTTGGTTCCACAGAGTGATGGAAATGTATTCGGTCACAGCCTGTCACTAACTATACTAACTATGTTTGATTCATTCACCTAAGCTTTTAATCATATGAATAACCTTTCCATTTCTGGCTTTATTTTCTTTATTCATTAGAAAAATCAAAATTGCATTTCTCCTTTGTTTATATTTTTAAATGAGTGAAGATGTAAATGTTTGAATGAGTTTAAATGTGTATTTAAAGTTAGAAATGTAATTTTAAGTTAAAATCAATTTAAAATTAAAATTAATTTAAAACCAAAATCAATTTTATCTATTAATTTATTTGTTAATATTTAAACATACTAAAATTAATTTACATTATTGATTTTTATTTTTCAAAAAATTAAATTAAATATAAAATAAAATTAATTTCGTTTTTAATTTAAAATTAAAATTTATAACTTTAATTTTAAAAATTATTTGTAATCAAATTTATTTCTTTGAATAAATTAATTTTATAGAGAAATAGTGTGATCACAAAGAATGAGAAATGTCCACATTTATTGAATTAGCGGCGATACCAATCTTATCGAATATTTTTTTTCTGTTAACAACACTAATTTATGTCAAAGTTAATCAATTATTGACAAACGGAAAAAGACTAATAGTTAAAAGGTTAAACCATGACACAGTAATAAAATTATTATTTTTATATTTGTCGGTATCATTGATTCTATTTTACAGAAAGAAACAATTTGGAATGATGTTGGAAGGGATAATGACTAATGAGGTACAAATATTCATTTAAAAACAAAAGAGGTAGAATTAAATTTGCACATACATTCCTAATTTTCTACGTCTAAATTTCGTTTTTTTAAATTATTTTATTGAATAAAAAATGATTTTATTTATTATATACAATAATACAAATATAGAAAGAAAATGTAGGGTCTTTGAATTTTTAGATAAAGATGATTATGGATTAACAATTTAATAAATAAATTATATAATCTATAATGACAAATATATTAAGAAATGTTCGCAATAAAGATATTTAAGTTTCGCTTTTTCTTTTTGGAAATTATTTGGTACCTTCATGAATAATACCTCAGAGGATGTTGTACAAAATATATTTGGGAAACTGGATTAACTGAAAAAATATTATAATTGAAATTTTTAAAAGTCATATAATTTTTTTAGAGTATCACACAATTCATATATATATAATAGACAAGTTAAAAAAAAATATTAGAATTTCAATTTTCACAAGTCATACGATTTTCACAATTTTCACAAATCACCCAATTTTCCCAAGTCACATAATTTTTACAAATCAAATAATTCACACAATTTTCACAAATCACACAATTTACACAATTCAAACAAATAAAATATATCCATTTTATAATTTTCATCTTTGTCAAAAAAAAATTATTCTTAAAATATGCATCAATTTTTTTTTTATGTTTAAATATTGTCACTTCTAAAAAAAATACATATATTAATTAAAACAATTCACAATTAAAAAATAATATCACATGTTAGAGTTTGTTAATTAGAGATTAGTTAGTTTATTCTTTTATATCACTATTATTTTGATAAAAGAAATTAAAAATTATAAAAGGCATTGACTCTCCGCTCCCAAGAAGATGTGCCAGTAAATAGTTCAATTATTAGTTTTTATTCTTACCTCAAAATTCTGTGAGAGTTCTATAATTTATTTAAAGTTAATTATAAGAGTACATCAAATTCTATATATACATTCTAAAATATCTTGAAATTAATACAAATTTTATTTAGAGTTAAATGATGATATAATTAATGTAAAACAATTTGAAGTTGCTATAGATTCATATAATTAATGTGCTGCACTCTTATTGGACATCAATGTAAAAAGAATAATTTACATTGATAAATATATCCTATTCTCTCTTTTGTTTATGAAAGTTTTTTTTTCTAGTCAAACAAGTTTCTATGAATGAGAATTCACCTAGATTATAAAAGATTAATTGTATTTAAATATATTTCTTACTAATTGTAAGATTATTTTTTCTTATAATCAAGGTCAGAGTAGTATATCATAAAAAATAAACTCAAATTATTTTCATCAATTATTCTGAAGAAATTATAACAATAAATGAAAAACAACTTACGACCATATCAAAAATTATTTCCATAAATTTTCCTAAATAGTGTCCTATATAGTCATGTTAGTAGCTAAACTCAATTTAAACAAACTCGTATAACATGAGTTTTATAGGTTCAGTATTAATTATTTTTGCTTGAATTATATACTATGAAAGTATGAATCTCTTAGATTTTGATTTGGCTTTGACAGAAGAACTAAGAAGCATGTCTTGGACAACATGGCAGCCATTATTCTCACCATGCTTATTGGAACACATAATTTTACCTGTAGAAGTTGGCTTCCTTGCAATATTCTTAATCCAACTTCTAAGAAAATGCATGAACCAGATCACCATGCAAAACAAAGTCTCAGAAGTTCATCCAAATGCAACAAAATTTGGCCATGCTTACAAAATCAGCTTAATTTGCACCTCTATATTGTTGGCTATTCATGCCTTAATGCTATCATTGATGTTCAATCATGAGCCTCAGTGTAACTCTAAACTTGAATCATATACATCAGAGATAATTCAAGTGTTATCATGGACAGTTAGTCTTATAGCAATATTCAAGATGTCAAAATCAAATTCTCATTTTCCTTGGATTCTAAGATCTTGGTGGATTTTCACATTCCTTTTGAGCATTATAAGGACACCAATTCATGTTCATTTTAGTGTCAGAAACAAGGGTATGATTGGTATAAATGAATATGCAGATTTCATTGGTTTGATTGCTTCAACATGTCTTTTTGTTATTTCAACAAGAGGGAAAACAGGAATTGTTATCATCATTGACACAAATGGAACTATATCAGAACCACTTTTGGGAGAGAAAAATGAGAAAAAACAACATTGTGAGTTTTCAAAAGAATCACCATATGGAAAAGCTACACTTTTTCAACTCATTAACTTCTCATGGCTCAATCCATTGTTTGCAGTAGGGTATAGAAAACCTATTCAATTGGATGATATACCTGATCTTGACATAAAGGACTCTGCTGAATATCTAAACTGTTCATTTGATGAGAGTCTTAGACAAGTTAAGGAGAAAGATGGAACTTCAAATCCATCTCTATACAAAGCAATCTATTTATTTGCTAGGAAGAAAGCAGCAATCAATGCGTTTTTTGCGATCATATGCGCTTCAGCTTCTTATGTTGGTCCTTATTTGATCACTGACTTTGTGAATTTCCTTGCGGAGAAAGATATCCGCGGAGTAAAGAGCGGATACCTTTTGTCATTAGGCTTCTTATGTGCCAAAATGGTTGAAACCATAACTCAAAGGCAATGGATTTTCGGCGCTCGGCAATTAGGCCTCCGCCTTAGAGCAGCATTGATATCACATACTTATAAGAAGGGCTTACATTTGTCTAGCAGATCGCGTCAGAGTCATTCGGGCGGTGAGATTATGAACTATATGAGCGTCGATGTGCAGCGAATTACGGATTTTGTCTGGTATGTAAATGTAATATGGATGCTGCCAATACAAATTTCATTAGCTGTTATCATTTTGCATACAAATCTTGGATTAGGCTCATTGGCTGCATTAGCTGCTACACTAGCAGTTATGGCATTGAACATACCTTTAACAAAGATACAGAAAAGGTACCAAACAAAGATCATGGATGCAAAAGACAACAGAATGAAAGCAACTTCAGAAGTTCTAAGAAACATGAGGACTTTGAAACTTCAAGCATGGGATAGTACATTTTTCCAAAGGATAGAAGCATTGAGAAGTGTAGAATATAGTTGGTTAATGAAGTCATTAAGACAAGCAGCATTTTCTGCTTTTATCTTCTGGGGTTCACCTACATTCATTTCAGTGATAACTTTTTGGTCATGTATGTTCATGGGAATTGAACTAACAGCCGGAAGGGTCTTATCAGCGTTCGCGACGTTTCGAATGTTGCAGGATCCTATTTTTAGTCTACCTGATTTACTAAATGTCATTGCTCAAGGAAAAGTTTCTGTCGATAGGATCGCTTCTTTTCTTAAGAAGGAAGAAATCCAACATGATGTCATTGAATATGTTGCAAAGGAAAAAACCGAATTTGACGTTGTTATTGAGAAAGGAAGATTCAGCTGGGATCCTGAGGAAACAACAAGTCCAACACTTGATGAAATTGAGTTGAAAGTTAAGAGAGGAATGAAGGTGGCGATTTGCGGTTCGGTTGGTTCGGGGAAATCTAGTATGCTCTCAGGGATTTTGGGAGAGATATTTAAACAATCAGGGAGTGTAAAGATTAGTGGAACAAAGGCTTATGTTCCACAATCAGCATGGATACTTACTGGAAATATTAGAGACAATATAACTTTTGGAAAAGAGTTCAATGATGAAAAGTATGAGAAAACTGTTGAAGCATGTGCATTGAAAAAGGACTTTGAGCTATTCTCATGTGGTGACATGACAGAGATTGGAGAAAGAGGGATTAATATGAGTGGAGGACAGAAACAAAGGATTCAGATAGCAAGAGCTGTTTATCAGGATGCTGATATATACCTTTTTGATGATCCTTTCAGTGCTGTGGATGCTCATACTGGCACTCACCTCTTTAAGGTCAGATTATTATTTTTTTTTTACTTTACATTTATGTAAATATTTCATGGTATGATTAGGACTTGTTTAAGAAAAAATATTGCTTCAATGTTTTTTGTTATATATGTTTTCTGCAGGAATGTCTTATGGGGATTCTCAAAGAGAAAACTATAATTTTTGTTACACACCAAGTTGAGTTTCTTCCAGCAGCAGACCTCATTCTGGTAAGTGTTGCTTGAATGTTTGGTTTTATATTAATGTTGTTGAAGAGATTATAATCTGTTAAACTACTCATATTCTTCCATTTTTTATCATGTGTGTATTAGACTATGGGTCTGTTTGTTACAACTTATTTTAAAAAAAATAAACACTATTAGAAGTTTTTATCTGTTTGTCACTGATTTTTAAACAGATCATAATCTGAAACTGAACTGTTTCATAAGTTGTTTTGAGCAGCTTGTTTAAAATATAGGCCGTACATTTGAGTAGGATGAAACTAGTATCACTTTGACTTGATGTATCATAATAACTGATCCAAATGAATACCAGGTGATGCAAAATGGAAGGATAGCACAAGCTGGAACATTTGAAGAACTTCTAAAGCAAAACATAGGATTTGAAGTATTAGTTGGTGCACATAGCAAAGCACTAGAGTCAGTTCTTATGGTTGGAAATCCAAGTGGAACAAATTTAAATCCAATACCTGAAGGGGAATCAATTACCTACTCAAACTCAAGTTCTGAACTTTTGCACACACAGCTTGACACAGTGCAAGATAACCATCCTTCAGATAGCAAAGGAAATGATGGAAAATTGGTTCAAGAAGAAGAAAGAGAAACAGGAAGCATATCAAAAGAAGTTTACTGGTCTTATTTGACAACTGTTAAAGGAGGACTTCTTGTTCCAATCATAATATTGGCACAATCTTCATTCCAAATACTTCAGATTGCAAGTAACTATTGGATGGCTTGGGTTTGTCCTACAAAAGCTGATGCCAAGCCTATATTTGATATGAATTTCATACTTCTTATTTATATGCTACTGTCTGTTGCTGGTTCACTTTGTGTTCTGCTGAGAGCCATGTTGGTGTTAAATGTTGGACTTTGGACAGCACAGACTTTTTTCACAAGAATGTTGCGTAATGTGCAAAGAGCCCCCATGTCATTTTTTGATTCAACCCCAACTGGAAGAATCTTGAACAGGGTAAGCATATATATATATCAATGATGTTCATGCTTTTTATTCTTATTACTATTAAAATTTCAGATGACATGCATAAACAGAAGTACTCAAACCTATAATTCAATTATAAAATCCCCCTAGAATATGAATCCCCTTTAAAGTACTATACTTAGAAAAGATAAAAAAGGAAATTGTAAGTTTTTTCCTTCTGTTTTCATTATTTAAAGAAAAAAAATTGGGAAAGAGGAAAATTATTATTCATGATTGGATTTGACTCCGTCTGTTGAGGTTAAAAGATTTAACTCTTACCACTAAGTTGCACTTCAAAGACACATGTTTTCATTATAAGCCCAAATACTACGGACACTGGACACGACACTGAGACATCAACACCGATAATAATTTGACAAAATGAATTAATTAAATGTAATCAATGTATCAGTGTTGGACAGCGGAACAAGTCTTCTATCAGAAGTGTCAATGGTATAGAGCAAATGGATGTAAAAAATAATTCCTAGGTTATCTAGATGCTTGCTGTTTAATACTTCCAAGTAATTTGATGTCTCTCTTGACCTGCTTGAAGTGTTTTCTTTAGAATGCATCTAAGAGTTGAAAGTTTTGATTTCAGGCCTCCACAGATCAAAGTGTGCTAGACATGGAAATGGCAAACAAAATAGGATGGTGTGCTTTCTCAGTAATACAGATTCTAGGCACTATTGCAGTGATGTGTCAGGCGGCATGGCAAGTATTTCTCATCTTCATTCCAGTAACTGGAGTCTGCATATGGTATCAAGTATGTGTCCTTTTCCTTCTTATCTATCTATATATGACAGAAAACAAGTGTGACTCACTCATTACTAATTTCAAAATGTATGCAAGATATAATATTTCTTTGTTGCAATGTGTATGTGAAACATTCTGTAAAAAAAAGAGTTATGTGAACATATATTCAAATTTAAAATCTATAACATTTAAAGCAGAAGATGTAAGAGCAGTACTCATCTTAAACTAGTAGACAAAAATTATCATACTCTATCAAACATTCTATGAAATCCTAATAGAAGTTTAACGATGCTTATTTCAGCGATATTATAATCCAACAGCAAGAGAACTGGCTCGCTTAGCACAGATACAAATTACTCCAATTCTCCACCATTTTTCAGAATCTTTAGCAGGAGCTGCATCAATACGAGCTTTTGATCAAGAAGGCCGTTTCATGCGCACAAATCTTGTCCTTTTGGATGGCTTCTCAAGGCCATGGTTTCATAATGTGTCTGCAATGGAATGGCTTTCTTACAGATTGAATTTGCTTTCAAATTTTGTTTTTGCCTTTTCACTGGTCTTGCTAGTGAGCCTCCCTGAAGGATTCATCAATCCAAGTAAGTACACAAGTCTTTATTGAGAAAATATGAATAAAAAAACAATACAACTAGAATCATTTAAGATCATCAATCATCCATGTTTTAACCAAACTTACAGAGTTATTGTCATCGTATAATAATGTTCCTCACAGGAATAGAAGATTATCATTTTTTTCTGTATGTTACAGGCATTGCAGGGTTGGCAGTAACATATGGAATCAATCTAAATGTCTTGCAAGCTTCAGTTATATGGAACATTTGCAATGCAGAAAACAAGATGATATCAGTTGAAAGAATTCTTCAATATACAAATATAGCAAGTGAATCACCTCTTGTGATTGAAGGCAGTCGTCCGCCAAGAAACTGGCCAGAAACTGGAACAATATGTTTCCAAAATTTGCAGGTTTGTGATGGCAAGAATTTATTTAGGACACACTAACATGCATATAAGATACCATATACCTATATCACTAACAGTCAATTTTTTTCTCCAGATTTTCCTAACATATCTTCTACTATGAAACAAAATGTGTTACAGATACGTTATGCTGAACATCTCCCATCTGTGTTGAAAAACATCACTTGCACATTTCCTGGAAGAAAGAAAATCGGTGTTGTAGGACGAACTGGTAGTGGAAAATCAACCCTCATACAGGCAATTTTCAGGGTTGTTGAACCAAGAGAGGGATGCATTATGATTGACGACGTGGACATATGTGAGATAGGTCTACATGACTTAAGGGCAAGGCTCAGCATTATACCACAGGATCCAGCCTTGTTTGAAGGCACAGTTAGAGCAAACCTGGATCCTCTGGAGCAATACTCTGACATTGAAGTGTGGGAGGTAAACACTTTAATCAAACTGTTAGATCATGAACACTGAAAATGAAAGTTCATGTATCTTTATCACTATTAGCACAGTTAAAAATATCTACTCATTCAAGCCAAAGTAGAGTAGCTAGATAAATATCCACTAACACATTGAGGAACAGGACAAGGAGAATAGCATGTGTAGCTCTGACATTTCATATTGAAGGTGTGTCTGGTGTCCGACATTGACACATGTAGTTGCATTCAATAACGCCAATTTTTTTAAATTATTACGGGTGTCAGTGTTAGTGTCTGATGTTTGTATCAGTGTTTCATAGAGAATGACACAAGACAAACAATTGATGCACAACACAACTCTTTAAGCTGTACATTTTTTTTATGGAGAACAACAAAAGTAATACAATGTGAAATTTACTTAAATAGCCTAGTAAATTTTCTAACACTAAGTTATTTTCTAACATTAAGTAGTAATGTTTTCTAACATTAAGTAGTAATATTTTCTAACACTAAAGTTTCTAACACTAGGTTATTTTCTTACATTAAGTAGTAATATTTTTTACCCTTATTCTCTCTGAAGATTAAAAGATTATTATCATCAACTAAATGAGATTTTCATTTTCAGGCTCTAGATAAATGTCAGCTAGGTCACCTAGTGAGGGCCAAAGAAGAGAAGTTGGACTCCCCAGGTTGGATTCATTAACTATCAAGTTGCACAGTTAGTGTATTATGCTTTTGGTAATAATCATTAATACTAAGCTGAAATGGTTTTTCAGTGGTTGAAAATGGTGATAACTGGAGTGCTGGACAAAGGCAACTATTTTGCCTTGGAAGAGCCTTGTTGAAGAAAAGTAGCATATTAGTACTTGATGAAGCAACGGCCTCTGTGGATTCTGCAACTGATGGGGTGATACAGGATATCATCTGTCAAGAGTTCAAAGATCGAACAGTTGTGACAATAGCTCATCGAATCCACACAGTTATTGATAGCGACTTGGTTTTAGTTCTCAGTGATGGTAAGTGTGTGACAGCACAATTATAACTAACTTTTTAACTAATTGTGTTACAAAATAGGCTTTGGAACAGGTTTTCAGGCCAATTATACAGACCGTGTAAATAAACATTACACCGACGAAAATATGAAAGATATTGATAAAAATTCTACAGAAAAAGTAGTAATATAAAAATGACAGTAGAGTTTGACATATGATACTACCAAGACGTAGCTTAATATTTACCTTGTGTTACAGGGAGAATTGCAGAATATGATGAGCCATCAAAGTTACTTGAAAGAGAAGATTCCTTCTTCTACAAACTTATAAAGGAGTACTCTAGCAGATCCCATAGTTTCAACAGCTTGGCAACTCAACATGTCCAAGACAGGGAATAATTGACATTCCAAGACTTTATTGATAGTTACTGGAGTCACAGATAGTTACTTAATTGATGGGACAAGAAGGCTCCAAACTGTTTCAGTCACAGCTTCAATAAAACCACCTTGGAATTCGATACATATAAAGAAAGAAGTACCTTCCTGGTCCCATCCATGTGAGGATAGCAGTGCAAAATGGGAAATCATCCAGAGGCTCTTTATTTGATAGATCATATTTGAGGAGACATGGGCTCCAATTTTGAGCAGGAAAGAGCAAATTGAGATGAGATTGTAAATAAGGATGTCTAGTTTCTTGTCTAGTAATGAACTGTTATAAGCAGTTCCTGTAATCTGTTAAGAAATTGTACCCTTAACAGTATTTCATTTTCAGTTGGAGCTCTTATATGTCCGTTCAAAAAGTAAAACCAAAAAACACTCGTCTGATTTTTAGTTGGATCTTATTGTAAATTAGCTCTTGCCTCATTTTTGCCTTCAAAACTCAGCTTAAAATAAAAGGAAGGGGAGGTTTTGGTTTTCCAAACTTCATTCCAATCTAAGCAAGCACGCACTTAAATAGTCATTTAAATGCGAAACTTAAAATTCATAAATCTATAATTGCATTTTTTTTATGAATCGAGATATCTTTCACTCCACAACTGTATAGACTAATCATATGAGAAAACTAAGATCCAGTTAAGGTTTCCATGGGCTTGTACCTTTCCAAGACTACAAACACATAAATAAGCTTACGAGATGTGGAGTCTACAAGTGATCATTGGGAGCTAAGGACTCCCATTTTAAGCTCAAAATATTTGCAAGCAAATCCCTGCAGCAAAATGTTTGGCATTAAATATAAACACAGAACAATTTTGATAATTGGGTGAAATAAGAGAAGGGGATATGAGTATGACTTGGGAACTTGCATGGGATCCACTATGCCATATAGCATTTCAACATCCATTTCTAATATGGTTTTTGTTTCCTTGAACGATCGCATGAACACTGAATAGCAATCAGATTAACAACTTACATCTGCTTCAATACAGGTCCCCATATGTCACTTCAAACATCGCACTCCAAAAAATTTAAGCCTCTACAAAAGCTCATCTAAAAAATTGACTCAAAAGAACCCTTTCTTTTTGCGTACCTTGATTAGATTCTAGCATGCACACATAATATCAATTTGTCAATATTCATGTAGTCCACAAATCTCTTAAACTCTCCAGGACAGTTTATTTTATAAAGTTTGACTGAACATAATTTAGCTACTGTTGTTGGTTACTTTTTGAAACTAAAAAAAAGTTGGCTTCAAACAGCACTTATAAGAGAAATCACCTTGGAAATGGTCCGGTATTTATGATATAATACCATCACCTGTTATTTATTTATATATATATATATTGAAATTCAACGTTTTTTTGGAGAAAAATTCAACGTTTTTTTGGAGAAAAATTCAACGTTTCCATTCAAGATCAAATGCATTATATACAAAATATACTATTACAAGGCCTGCAAAAGTGTGACAAAGCATCAGTCATCTTCCTCAAGAAAACCCTTTACGAACATCAAAACTCATTGATGACTAAGAAAACCCTTTGACTAAGAGTCCACAGTTTTACCAACTTGTAGAGTCAGATTTCTCACTCTGTAGAAATTGATAACTTCCATCTTGTTGCAAACCCATATCATAAACTTCAGAATCTGCAACTCTAACCTTTGGTGAAGCGTTGTTTGAAGTCCTTTGAGTATATTTTCCATACCTTCTGCCTGCAATGGAATTACTCCCTCTCTGTGTTCTGCCAGAACCATCTCTTCCTTCATGCATCCTATTAGACCCATTAACATCCTTTAACATAAACCTATGTCCATTCTCCTTTTTCCTCAATCTTATATCACTAGATCCATTAACATCCTTTGACATAAACCTCTGTCCACTCTCCTTCATCCTTGATCTGATATCACCATACCCATTAGACCTATCACCATCCTTAGATAGAATACTCCTTGCACTCCTTTTATTCCCGACTTCGCCATCAAAATTCACTCCATTCCTCCCGTACAAAGGAGAAGAACGATCTCCATCATCCAATCCATCAACACCCTTGGGAAAAAACTTCTTTCCATTCCCACTCTTCCTCATTCTATCATCAACATTCAATCCATTCCTCCCAGAGTTCAAAGAAGAATAATGCTCTTCATCATCCAACCGATCAACATCCCCTAAAGAATACCTCCTTCTGTTCACATTATTCCTCATTCTATCATTAACATTCAATCCATTCTTCCCAGAATTCAGAGAAGAATAACAATCTTTATCGTTTGCTCGATCAACATCCAGTAACGAATGCCTCCTTCCATTCCCATTCTTTCTCAATACACCATGAACATTCAATTCATTCCTCCCAGAATTCAAATGAGAAGAACGCTCCCCATGGGACCGATCAACATCCTCGGACAAATACCTCCTTCCATTCACATTCTTTCTCAATCGCCCGCCGACATTCACTCCATTCCTCCCATAGTTCAAAGGAGAAGAACCGCCCTCACCGTCATCAACATCCTCTGACCAACACTCTTCATCGCCATCCTCTTCCAAAACAATTGGCCCCTCCAACAAATCATCACCAGTAACCTTCATATAAGGCTTGATACTATGAACAACCCCTTTAGGGAAGAACCTTGCAGAGGGCAACTCATCAGGTGTTTGAAACAGTTGAGGTCCATCATTTTCAGTCCAAAGATCAAAACCACCAGGCTTCTGAAACCTATCAGCCAAAACCTTGAGCTGCTCATCGGCCCTGACAGAGAACAGTTTGGGGGGTTTCTCCACCACCTCCCAAGGCCTCTCCAGGTCAGACACAGCAGCCTTAAGTTCAGCTCTCTTCCTCATTTCATATATCTGTCGCTCACGGCACAGACGCGCCTTCAGAAGCTGCTTGGCCTTCTTGGCCTGCATACGCTTCCACTGCCACTTGGACACCCCACCAGGGAAAGTCCTTGGCCCTCCACCCATTCGGATCAAAGTTGAAGAACGAGGTGGTTCTGCCACTGTCACTGTGAGGGACAACACATTCTTACTCTTGTTCTGCCATTCAAAACATGACAAAGATTTAGAGAATGAGAGTGAGAGTTGTTGTACCACGTTGGGGGTTAACACGTTCATCTTTTAATTCCAGTGTGTTGTATATGTTTAACTTTTACCTGACAAACAAGAAAAGATATGAATACAACAACACCAACGAAACATAAATGAACAAATTCGAAAATGAAAACCCTAATTGAAGAGTAGGTCGAAAACATTAAGCAAACCTTTGGTCGGACCAGAACACCCACCCTCTTCCGTCTTATCTTTTCAAAGTTGCAAATTCCTCCAAATACAAATGCTTAGGATGTAATTTTAAGATTTAACTCATCTGCAAATCCTTATACTTTTAAATTCCTTTTGTTGATTTACCGATAGTTAACGTTTACATAACGTATGACATGTCATTCCTTTTAGTTTTATTTTTTTATTTTATTTTTATAAAATTATAACATCAGTATTACTTTGAGAGAAAGTTACGTTATTATTAGTATAAATAAGTCTTACGTTAATAACTAATAGAAATGATTAATTTTATCATTTTATTATACAATTGTAATTATTATTATAAAATATAAAATAATTTACATTAAACTCTATTATTTTACTCAAGAATTATTTTTAAAAAAATAAATTATCTATCCTAACCACAAATAATAATAGTGGTGGAGAGGAGAGGAGAAGAATTGATGAAAGAAATACAGAGGGTAGAAAAAGAATTGGTGGAGACGACTTATTATAAGTAAAAATATGTCCTTTTACACTTATTAATGATAATTTAAGTTTTTCTATTTAATGTACAAAAGATATAATTATTAACTTATCTCTACTTTTTGAAAAAAAAAAAACTTATCACTACTTCATCTCCCCCACAATATTGAGAAATTAATGTAAAAATATTTTTAACTTAAAAATATCATTTTTTTTAATTAGACTAGAAACAATGTTATTATTATAAATAAATTAATTTAACTTTTGATTATATTTAAGACCAACAAATAAATGTAATTTTTTTATATATCTCAACTGTAATTAAATAAGCAAAACATTATTAAAACGAAACAAATGTTACATAACCCTCAAAAGTTAGATCAAATAAATATCACTAGTTTCCTTTTTCTTTATTTATTTTTATATAGTTTCCTCTTTCCTTGCAGTCTCAACAAACAACTTTTTGCGACAAAATGTCATATGCATTTAAACTTTAAAGAGAAACGCGACGGAATAAGAAGTTCAAGGAAAAGTTTTCCTCTGCAATAGTGCGCATTTTCATTTTTTAAGTATTTGAATAAAAAAAGTAATAAATTATGCATAATATGTACTTGAGCTTGTTCAATTTAAGTAAAATGCTTCTTAATTGAAACAATACCACTGAATACAGCCACACAATTCGATACTTTCCATACAGTAAAATTCACAGTTTTTCTTACAAAACTGTACTCAAAGGGGTGAAAAGAGAAGACACCCCTGTGAATTCCAAATATACCTACAGTGTGCGTTTTACGTACAAAAAACACCCGAATCAATTCTCTAACAGGTATTACTAAAGACAAGCTTTTGCTATATAAAATTGACTTTAGGATCCTTCCACTTGTTCCTACCGCAGTGTTATAAGCTGGAACCAGCATAACATGAATACAACAAATTGTTCAATCAATGCCCAAACTTGAATAAGGTTCAATTCCACCCTGACAAAGATAAAAAGAGAGAAAAAGTTTTGCAAGATAAATCTAATTTTGATTCTACTCTATCATATACAAACAAAACTAGCAAAACATTTTGCTCAAAGTAAAAACAGAAGAGGCTACCATGCCACTAGATAAACAGAACTAAAATTCAACCACAAAAAATTAATAGTCTAAGGATAAATATGAAAAATCGACTCCTAGTTACATGTTCAACTCTGCAAATTAATAGATCTATATAATATGTATGCAAGCATGCAAATATTGCTTTTTTCCTATTGATAGAATGAAGAAATAACCAACTAAACTTATTTTACTGAAATATGCTACTCACTGAGCAATCATCATGAACACGCCATATGGTCTCGCCCAGAAGGTTTGCCACTGATAAGACAGTCAATTGAGGGAAATAGTTCTTCTCTGACACGGGAATTGTATTAGTTATGATAACTTCTTGAAATAAACCGCTTGACAATCTCTCTATAGCAGGAGGGCTGTAAACACAACAATGATGCATAAGTCATGAGTAAAATGTCTTGCATAAAAACACAACTATGCAGTATTAACCATCATTGCAAATACATCCTTCACAGATCTCAATATCAAAGGAAAACAAAAAAAAAATGGTTCAAATCTTTCCTATTTTCGGCAATCTCCCCAAGCACCCTCCTTTTGCTAGGCAAGAAAAAGTAAGTACAGAGAAAAGAGAACAAGTCATTCTGCTAATTATATCACAGTGAAGAAAATAAGTGCATTGGGGACAGAACTTTGGGGGCGGAGAGGAGGGAGTGCATTAAATTAGGAAAAGAGAGTAGGAGGGTGCATTAAATTAGGATAAGAATCCACAAAAAATAGGCAACAAACTGAACCAAGCACCGCCCCACAAGGTTATGTCAGCTACATGCACCATTGGGTTCTATCAAGAAACAAAGTTTCAATATTATATTAAGGAATGTCTACAAACAAAAGAGAAAGACCCATAACCTAAGCAAAGCTCACCATTCTCTACAAATACAATCTCCATATCTATGAACAGAAACCCCTATAAACAAACCACATAGTAGGCACCAGAAAGAAGCCAGAAAGGCTATTTTATCCAATTAAGATACAATGTTAAGAACTTTCCTTAAAAGTTATGCATTCTCTCCAACTATAGGCAACACATAACTGCATTAGCTCTACAATGCCACATGGTATTTACTCCTCCCAAAAACTCTCAACTCAAATAATAGTACTTGTTCTGAAATTGCAGCAGAGATTGCAAGTATTGTGTTAGCTAGGAGATGAACCTACCATGTTTCCATGTCCAAGACTCCAATTAGGCTTACAACAGTTTTCCCAACTGACCAAATAATCCCGCTCGGTATACCAAATCCTTGACCAAAGGAAGCCCCTCATAATCTTCCCAACTGTATTATTGATCCCAAAATTTTGGAGGGAAAAAATATAAAGAAAAAACATGAGAAAGACTGAATGATTGCTTCCTAAGGAGAACACATCCCTTGTTTGTCCACCAATCTTTGTATCTATCTATCTATATACATAGACCACAATAGATACCAAAAGAAAGCTGGTCGAGATTCCTGTCCCAAGGAAAACAGCACACATTAATGATCTCTAGAAACTGGTACCCAGGTACAGGTATAAACCAACATGTACCCAGACATACTTAACACGCTCTCACCACATTCTTGAGACAACCTAATTAGAACAGCAGTCACACTGATGAAAAGGGAACCAAAGTCCCTTTATTTTTATTTCACCACAATTGACACGGTTAAAGTGCCTCAGCACAGACCACAAGTTGAAATAAATTATTAAAAGAATATAAAAGGCCATTATACCTGAAAACAGCATGTGTAGTGCATGCATAGACTTCTCTTGCCCCTTCTTGATGCAACAGAGCTGCACCCTTGGCGATGGTCCCTATAAGACAAACTCAGAATTTATTGAGAGGACCATTGATAAGACTTGGTCATACCAAGCTGTAGCAAGAGTGACACAAACAATCAAGAATTGTCGAAGTATAAATTATCCCCTGTGGCACTATAATTTTAGCAAAAAATCATGTAAAATGAATAGACTGATTAGTATAAGGCCAAGGAAGCAACCGTCAAGTTTAAGCTGGTATAAAACCAGGAATGAAGCAACATGCCCATTCAAGCAAAAGCCCATTGCGCTCAAAAGTTTGGTCAAAGCACAGGTCTAATATACAAATTGCTATAATCTAATCTAATTAAATGTAAAGATAGTTGAGCTGCATGGATTGAACTCTTGACCACTTGGTCAATAGCTGCATTGATATCATGTCAAGGAATAACAAATAAGAAGAGATGTTGCAATGGAAAATATAATTCAATTTGGATTCTCTCATCATTTTAGCTGACATTGCGACTATTTCAATAGATGCCTTAATACCATGTCAAGGAATGATAAATAAGAGCAGATGAAGCAAAGGAAAATATAATTCAATTTGTACCCTCTCATTTTAGTTCCTATAGCGACTTGTTCATTTTACAACACCCTGTATAATACATAGGAACTCACACCTCCGGCGCAGGTCCAGCGTACCTGAAAAGGATCTCGGTGTTGCGCATTTCTCTCCTCTTAATTAACAGGATTAAGTTAGAACAAGAAAATTCAGAAACTCAATGGTTTCAGATAAACGAAAAATGTATATGTGTAAAGCACATTTATTGATCAGAAATGAATAAATTGAGTCACTAATCTAACTGATTATACTGTCATAGAGACAAGCTATCAATATTGCACTAGCACATGAAGAGTTTTATACAAACTTACCAGCCGTATCAATCATGTCATCTACCATAACTGCTACCTTTCCCTTTACATCACCAATCAAATTCATCACCTACAAAATGAGGTTCACCCAATAAGATAAGTCTAAAAGTTTATTCAATTTAGACTATAACTATGCTTAATTAGCTTAACAGAAAAACAGTAGTCAGCAGTCACTCCTGACTCCTGAGAGGTCTTAAGAATAGTACATTAACATACCTCAGCAACATTATGCCCATGACGCCTTTTATCAACAATAGCTAAAGGAGCATCAGATAATTTTTTGGCAAAAGCTCGTGCTCTAGCTACACCACCAACATCTGGCGAGACAACTACCAAATCATCTGAACAAATAGTCTTGCTGGCAAGGTAATCAAGTATAACAGGCTGGCAGTGGCACAAAACAACATATGATTAATCAACAAACCAAAATAGGTACGAACTTATGGTTAACTACGAATGAAAATTATGTGCCTGAATGGGGGGTGGGGGGGACGATGTTTCAATGCATATTTCTGATCTATGAATAGCAAGTGTTAGGAATTCTTTGGTTACGAGGAAACTCAGAAATTTAAAGGGTCATATAGATAATAGAATGGGCACATCACTAAAACATTGTCATTTCCATTCAGAGTTGAGATGCCTCAATACAATAAAGTAACACATTATTAACTGACTATAAATTAGTGCAAATATACACTGGTTTGTTTGTGTTTAACAGATCACACATAGTTTTATTCTTCAAAACTATTATACGCTAATGACAAAACCCATGTACTATATAATCTATTACCTGTCCATACACATGATCAACTGGAATATCGAAGTAGCCCATAGACTGCCCAGAGTGGAGGTCACATGCAAGAACACGATTTGCACCTGCTTCTGTAATTAAATTTGCTACAAGCTTGGCAGCAATTGATTCACGCCCTTGAGTCTGAAACAGTAGTTAATGACATATGACTACAACAGTTGTCTTTTGCAGATGCATGTAGAATATGATTGGTCTAATGACTTAGATATCGTCATCTTTATATCTGAAATATGATACAAAGATATGCCAAAAAGCTAGTACATACATGCATCCCTAACACTAACACTAATAATGATACACGAGGGATATGGCTGTCATCGTAATTTTGTAAACAAATCGTTTTTCTGGCAAATACAGTCACTGGTGTGTATTCTGCTTATTTTCTTATCAACTCTGAAAGGAAAATGTTGGATACATGGGCCTTCACTCAACAGGTTAAGCTTTTGGAAGAGTTTATAGTTGACAGAAAAGTCTCCCCTTTGCGCTTATTACAAATGAGTCAAAGAAGTTAACAGTCACAGAGGAAGAAGCTGCTATTGTATTGGAGAATGGAGATGTTACTAACTGCACTGATTAAACTCAATTCAAGGTTTAAGTAGCTTTAGAGATGATTGTGCATTAGGTAATATTTTTTACTACGCAAATGCAAATCTGTTTTTTAAAATAGTTATTTAATATATTATATTTTAACGTTGATGTATCTGTGTTTTTTAAAAATTGACATTCTGGTTATACAGATAACTGTATTTGCATTTGTGCAACATTGTAAAAAACAAAACAATCCGTATTCAACATGGGAAAATATAAGGGGCTGGGAAGAAGCACAAGTTTCCTCACGGCTAAAACTTGTCATATTATAAATATGTAAAACAACTGACAACAAACCTTTCTATCAGCTCTAGCGTATCCAAAATATGGAATAACTGCAGTAATATTTTTGGCTGAAGCTCTCCTGCAGGCATCAATCATTACAAGAAGCTCCATGAGGTTCTCATTTGCAGGAGGGCATGTGGGCTGCACAAGAAACACATCACACCCCCTGACACTCTCTTGCAGTTGAACATATATCTCACCATCAGCAAAACGCTTTATCTTAATTTTTCCCAGTTCCAGGCCCATGTAGCATGCAATTTCCTATTAGAATGCAAATCAGAAATTTAAGTAAATATCATAAATACTGTCTGGTGTTATAACATAAGCTTTTAAGTATAATTAGTAAACAACAAAGATATATACAATCATAAAGTTCAATACGCATTCCTCATTGACCAAAATCATTTTATATATCATGACAAAAACAGATTAAAAGATTCTCAAATTAACAATGAGACTGTCGGGATTGGCTTATTAAAGTTTATCTATTAATACAAACACTTGAAATATTGTTTATGAGAACTTGTTGAAATTGAAACAGCATCCAGAAGCTTCTTTCATAAGCTATCCTAGATAGCTTATGAAAAATGCTTATTGCTTATATCAATATTTTGACGTTATTTTATATGTTGTTATAAAAATAGTTTATACATAAACACTTATATGATATAAACACCTACACTTTACATGCTTAATTAATCTGTTTATCCAAACAAATCCTAAGTATAAGACGAAATTAAGCTTTTACCCCTCAATTTTTTCAAAAATAAAATAGAAACTCCTTCATTTAACTTCTCCGTGACTCTCTTATAAGTTCATGAAGACATTTTCGAACCAGAAACTTAATTTAATTAAAAAGCTCTCACAAGCTAAAAACTAATCCTACATGTAAATCTCAATGTCATTTAATTTTATTGAATTTAATTTGGCGCTAGATATACCTAAACATAGCATAGGATCAAAATTGAAGTCTAATAGAGTATGACAAAATTGAAACCGTTAGATACCTACCTGAGCAAGAGCGGGGTTGGCGGTGCCGGAGAAAATTCGAAGACGATTTCTGTTAACGAGATCATGGATGCCGGCGTTAGGCGCCACAAGGAAGTTCGGAAGAGAAGTTGAACCGTTAACTAACCTTCCGTTATCCAAATTGAGAGACTCTACTACATTATTGTTATTGTTACATCTCTGAAATCGAAATTCACATTTTCAGTTAAATAAACACGGAGAGAGAGAGAGAGAGAGAGAAACGGTTACTTACGAGAGCGTTTGGGAGAGAGATTCGAGGGGAAGGTTGGATTGGAGAGAAACGAGAGAAGGAAGAAGAAATGAAAGAGGATTGAAGTAGAGTGGACATAGCGTCAATGATATTAATGTTACGCTAAATTCGGATTAGGTATATTTATATTCACGTTTAGTAGTATCACTGGCATACTTCTGCTATTTCTTTCCTATTTGCTCATTTCTATTTTACCCTAAAATTATTGCTTCTTATTGCTGTTTAAGCTTTCTAGCTTCTCTTATAACTGCTCAGTTTTTAAATTTTAGCTTCTGCCTATAGATGAAGTGTTTTCGTCTAAAGAGTTAAATTTTGATAGTTTCATTTTAATTCTATTTTAGCTTATGTATTCCAGCAATTTTTTATTGTATCTATCTATTTTAATTAGTATGTTTTTCTTTTGCGAATTTCAAATTGAAAATTTTGCAAACATCTTTCAACTTGAGAAGGTATTAGAAATATAGAAGTATAGAAGTTACTTATAAATTAGTAGTTAGTTATTTTTGTCATTTATTATTTACACCATCCTCAATATAATAGAATTTCAAGTTTTTGTATATTATCTTTTATATATGTTAGGATTTTTATCATTTTTTTTATAACTTATTTGTAGACAAAAT
>JBBPBT010000850.1:20585722-20599429 GCA_037974875.1 Cicer bijugum | reverse complement strand
TCAAAACAAAATGAACATACATTTTAAAATTGAAAAATGAAAATATCTTAAAAAGTAAACTACCTTAATTTATATCCCTCTAAGTGGATCAGAGGTGCTCAAACTCAAAATCTCAGTATCTAAAGTTTGTTTTTTCTTTATTTTTCACCCTAATTTTATAAATTAAGTTATGTAAACCCTCATTTAATTAATCTTTGCAATTTTTTCTTTTAATATAATAGAATTGACACAATTAATTAATAGAAAAATAATACTTAAATACATTTATGATCTCTTAATTTATTTTAAAAGTTAAGTTTAGTCTCAATTTTATAATCAGCAAATTAATCTCATAATTTATGTTTGTTAATACATATTAGTTCTTTATGCCAATATGACACTAGCACCATTAATTATCATCTTCTTCTTCGTGACAAACCCTAGCAACCAAGATCTAAAAAAAATTCTAAAAGTTAAACAATAATTCAATCTAAAACATACATAAAAATTTAAAAAAATCCGGAATCATTAAAGAGACTTACTCCAAAACATACAAATATTTCATCTCAAAACCCACTCATATATTTTCTTAATAGCAAGTTGATCTTTTTTTTATTATAATAAACAAGTAAAAAAATGACAAAACAAGCATGTGAAATTACTAAATGTATATTTAAATTACTAACATTATAATTTTATTAAAATTCTAAAAACGTAAATTACTAACATTATAATTTTCCAAAATCGTATGGGCATAATTCCACCAATGTCACATTCAATTCAAAAAGTTACTAAGGTATGGGAAGCAATAGTTGCTTGACCTGCTAGAGAAGATGACAAAAAATCTAATCAAACAGAAATGACACTATGATGCTCCCTAGCAAAATAATGGAAATTTAGACATAACTTAATTCTCAGACATTTATCAATTATTATTTATCATTTTTTTATACAATATATTCATGAACTCCAAAAATATATTGTTTATTAATTGTTTATTACCTCCATCTCAAAATAATTGCCCTATTTACAACAAAAATTGTCACAATAATTCACTCTTTCAATTTGTAATGCACTTTTCTCCAAATGTATCATTTAATAATATTACTTACATTATTTTCAATCCAATATCTTTTATCATATATTTATGACATTAATAATATATCAATACTTAATAAAAATAATTTGATTAAATTAATATTCTCTTTCTTTTGTTTATAACAATTTTCTTAATTCGTATGAAATGATCAAATAACACAATTTCTTTGGGATAGATAGAGTAATGTTTAACACCTCAACTCATTATCAGTATTCCCCTGGAGGAGAGGGAGAAAGTTCGGTAGCAATAATACCTGATAAAAATATAACAATAGAAGAAATATAGAATTTTCTTCACAACTATTAAAACCCAACAGCCATCAACTAGAAAAACCAACTTTGCTGGGATTAGTGAGAGCAACAGTTCTATACATTACAATTATCATATTTATTATAACATTTGAAAACATCAATACACTCTCCTGTGCTTAACTCAGTTTCCTATTGATATGTCAAAACTTTCTACATAGAAAATCAAAGCATTTCTTACGGATTTACGCAAGATTTTAGTGCCGACAAATGCGAGCATTTTAGGAACAAAGGGTAGCCTACTATGAATATAGTCCAAGCTTCATGAAGAAACTCCATATGGAAGAACCGCAGCAGCCACAATACGACCTTCTTCATTCAGTATGTTGTAAGTTGATGCCGCGTTTCTCTAGTAAATGATGGATGATAAATAAATAAATTATGTAACATTCCAAATTCAAAGAGAAGCAATTAAATTGGCAGTGATCATATTTTGGTTGGTTTCTCCCTTGTAACATTTGGAATTATCTGAAGAGAATTGTGCTATGGATAAATTTCAAGCTAATTACAATCTATATTAAAAATCCATGTTTCAATAACTAATTATAAGTGCAAATAATCTATTACTTGAATAAACATGATACACTAACCGTGTAAACAAATTTTACACAAAAAGAATCATATTTCATCATTTGAACTAAGTGACATATAGATGTAAGCATAGTCAAACTCTTTCAATGACGTGGCAAAAGATAATTGAATGATATTGTGAAAATAATTTTACTTTATTATATCATATCAAAATTATACTATTTACTAACTATTAGTACAACCATGCTTGAATTCTCTCCTCGTCTATTTTGATCATTCATTTTCTCACCATTTGAAATCACTTTTTAACTTTACCTTATTTTATCAAACACAATAATAATGCACCAAGAATGTAAGGTGAAGTAAAACACAGATCTTGTAAATTAAAGCAATGATATATATACCGAGTCAACAGCTTCTAACTTCATGCCAGTAGACCGAATAAACCGTCTAAGTTCAGGATCAACAGGATGAATGTTCCTTCCACAGCCAATAATTAGAATTTCTGGCAAATAATTAGAGTTTCAGTTAATATAGATCAAAAGCGTTTTGATGGGTGGTAATAACATCGATTTAGAAACATAATGAGCAAAAAGCAGGGTCTTGTAATGAATTCAAATCAATTAGCTAAAAGGAGCAATAAATCCAAGAGAGAGAGAGGACTGTAGAAAAAAGAGTTAGACAAACTCTGAGAAAGTGGAATCATTTTGTTTCAAATAATCGTGACAGTGGGAAGCTTATCAGTTTTATGGTCCCAACTTAACACTTAGAAACTACAAGTACATGTATAGAGATCACTATTGTTCGATATATCAATCACTTCCCAAGTGAACAAGAAAGTAAACCATGAATTAAGTAAATTTTCATCTATAGAAAAATACATTAGAAAAAAGGAAAGGAAACATAGAATTGAAGCCGGAAAAAAGGGAAAAGAAAGAATAGCAAAACTGAAAATTGGAACCTGGAATAGGACGGACAATTCGAAAGAGTGACAAGCTGCAACAAGAAACAAGATGACAACAAATAAGATATGAAAGCAAGATAAATAATGCACGCAGATATGAAACTAGTTCAACTAGATTGTTATGATTATGAATGCATTAACTTCTTTGCATGTTTCGTAATTATCACAATATGATGGTTACATTGGTATTTATCAGAGATTATGATTAATTTCTCTTGGTAAAATTAGTGTGATAGGTATAAGAACGATACCATGGATGAGTGACATTAACATTGAAACATTAAGAAAATAGTTGGTAATCCTAGAAATGCAAAAATGGTTACTGAAAGAGAGCAATAAAGAATATGAAGAAAGAAAGAAACCTATCAGCAGTGATATCTGAAAACTTGTTAGGTTTCCAAGACGTGATCAAATTACCAACACAGAGCAAGCTTCCTTCATATTGAACTCCATTAACAGTAAACCCAGTATCAGTATACCTACAATTGAAAAACAAAAATAAATTGAAACAACGAATAATGCATAATTGAAAAATAGAAAAAAGAAAAATGAAAAATGAAAAAAAACCCTTGAAATCGGAGTTGGTCTTCGGGGACATTATCGATGAGATTGATCTGATCGTATAAAGAGAAAGCGCGTCGGAGAGAGGGCAAGGAATTGAGATTGGGAGGTTTGAGTTTAAGAGGTTGTTCGTTACGGAGAGAGCGTATCAGGTTTGGAAGCGCTGTTACTGCTCTTTGCCTCGCACCCATCTCTCTCGGTTAATGTCTTTCAATTCTCAACCTCTACAAGGCTACAATACAACCCTTTTCTGTTATATCAATTATTTACTGTCTCATCAACATGTGTTAATCTTAACCCATAAAATACTGTAATTTTTATTATCAAGAATATTTGTATTTTATAATTTTTTCTAACTCATGATAATTAGGGTCTACAACACAATCAAACGACTCAACATATTAGATTAATCTTTAAGTCAACGCTTGAACAATTTTTTTTCATACCAAATTAGACTAGAGACTTTTGAAAATGAAAGCAATGGAAGATGAAACTTAGGGTTTTTCTTATGGATTGTTTTTTAGGGTTATTCACCATAATTTTTTAAAGGACTACAAACGTATACTACAAAATTATAGATCTTTGTTATAGTTAAAAATAGTTTTTTTTCTTCTTAAATTTTAATTTAATTAATAAACATTAATATAATTAAGTTGAACATTTTATACTGTTTGCAGTCGTATAAATTAATTATGATAAAATTTATTATTAACAAAAAAAAATTAATTACCATAGAATTTATCATTAAGACAAAAATAAAATATTTTTTAAATGATAAATGTTATGACCAAGTTTAATTCAATAAATTTTGAATAAAAATGTATAATACAAAATATCCTTGTTACATTGTCCAATAAATATAAAGTTGTTTTTGCTATGGAATCAACTAATAATAATGTTCACTATTTAGTTAGAATTTTCATCTTATAGTTATCGCAATATTTTCATTGTATTTTATGACTCTATTTCTTTATCACGTTAATAAAATATTTTGAACATATATAATAAAAAAAACACAATCAAACTTGAATTTTACAAACTTTTTTAGTTGTTTACATTATTTTTCAAAGTTAAATATCACAAGAGACATAAATTAATATCAAACTCATAATTACATATTTAAGAAACACAATTATTTATGACGTGTTACGTTGTATTAGTAATTATACTTTTACAATTATTATTTTATAATTTAAATTTTAAAAAAATTCATCATCTTTTTGCAAATGTATTTTTAAATTATGATCTCCTATAAAAAAAAATATAGAGTCATTCCCACTCAATAATATAATTTGAAAAGTTTATTTTGAATAATGGAAGTTAGTGATAAGAACCCTAATTAAAAAAAATCTAAAAATGTAGAGTTTAGGCGAGGATTGAATGAATGGGTTGTTGTCGTGGTTGGGGGGGTATGTTACGTTTCCATGGCATTAGTAGCAGTAGTGGTGCTGCTCTTTCTTCACTAATGTTACCACTCTCACTCTCACTCTTTCATTCTTCTTCTCTTCAATTCTCTTCCAATTCCCACTCTTCTTCTTTTTCCTCTCAAATAGTTGTTGCACTACAAGACCAACAACAACAAAAGCCACAACTACGAAGCTCACAACTCGTCGCATTGGAATATGCTGACCTTAACCTCTCTTACAACTTGGTTCCTTTTTTTCTTTCCCATTTTCCAATTTTAACGCATAATAATATCATTAATATTAATTATTAACTATATTATTATGTTTTATATCATATTTCAGGATCTAGGTCATGTCAGGATAAGGCAACATGTTAATCCCCTTAGTTCTTCTTTCGCTGTATGTTCCCCTTTACTATTTACCAATTCATATATGAAGCATAGACATTGAGAAAATAGATGCAATTGAATGTGCCATAAGATGCATCTTTAAATAGTTGATAACTGCCGTATCTTTTTTCATTTTAAATTTGATATTTAATCACTTTTCACCATCTTGTCACACCAATTTTATGAATGGTATATTGATAAGGAGAATCAGATGCAGAAACCAGTCGTAAATAGTTTATACACTCCGTAGAATGAAATATAAGCAAATAAATGGTAACTGAAAAGTTGATGTATTTGGTATTTTAAAACCAGATACATCAACTTTACTTTTTGCTTATATTTAATTCCAGAAT
Organism: Cicer bijugum; assembly: GCA_037974875.1. Taxonomy (NCBI): domain Eukaryota; kingdom Viridiplantae; phylum Streptophyta; class Magnoliopsida; order Fabales; family Fabaceae; genus Cicer; species Cicer bijugum. The sequence continues at coordinate 20,593,839 of JBBPBT010000850.1, read as the reverse complement.
TTGGTTTTATTATTTATGAGGGAGTCTTTTGCTTTCCTATAATGATTTTTTTTTTCTTGATAGGCTCCAGCACAAGTACCAGACTGGAACCAAGTCTTTGCAGACCCTGCATTGCCTCTCATGGTTGATATTGGATGTGGTAATCTCAATTTCATTGATAAATTTATTTTTGTATTATGAATGTTTCCTTGATTGTTAAATGTTAGCATTTCTGTTATTGATTGGCATTGGCTTGGATATCATCATGTATGTTGAAGTTGTTATTTTACATGAACTATTATTGAGGTTGGATTTTACCCTTTCGGATTTATTCCGACCAAAACATCTTCTAATTGAAGTGACAGATATTTCATTATTTCTTTTACCTTAACACCGTGATGCGGTTAATGAGTAGCTCTAGGACAATCAAACAATCATTTGAGTACCTGATAAACATATAAACAATGTCAGGCAGTGGAAGGTTTCTTATGTGGCTTGCAAAAAGAACACCTAAAGTGAGAAATTATTTGGGGTTGGAAATACGGCAAAAGGTACGGAAACAATTTTCTTTTTATCGCTTTTTGTTTTGAATGCCCTTGATGATTACTCACTTCCCTTTCAGTAAATTTTGACTTCTTATCTTTTTATGGCACATTCAGCTTTAGAATAATAGATGGATATTGTCTGGTATGATTATGTATAGTTCAATTCCATGTGCAGATGGTCAAGCGTGCTGAGGTATGGGTAAAAGACCTGGCTCTGGATAACATGTACTATCAATTCTCGACTTTATTTTGATGGCGAAGTGAAATATATACACCCATTAATTTTAATGACACTGCAATAATGACTGATTTTTAAAACTAAATTGCAGACATTTCTTGTTTGCAAATGCGCCTATTTCTTTCAAGCTGTTGGTAGAATCATATCCTGGGCCTTTGCAATTAGTTTCAATTTTGGTGAGTCATTCTACTCTCAGCAGGCGGTCATTTGCATAGTCTATTACTTTCTTTTGGTACTAGATCCACCTGGGTGTCCTCTATGAGCGGAGTGCATGGTTATGATTAGCTTACGATACATGTATGTTGTATCTCAGTTCGATACTAAACTGAACCCAATTGATATGAATCTGTAATGTGTATCTTTTGGGACATGAATCCCATCTTGAATCCCGAGTCATAATGATGAATCCCAATTCACTAGATGAATTTGGATTCATGATAATGAATCACTACGTAAACTTAGTGTAGCCAACCATCTTTTTTTTTTGTCAACTTTGTATAACCAACCACCTTTCTTTTGTCATTTGACATATGACTTGAACCTTTAATTATTGAGGTTCATATATGATATATACCAGCTTATAATTTTATGACACTTGCTTTTTACTTAAAAATAACATTTTTATTGACAATATATCTTGCTATTCCTAATAATCAATAAGATTCAGTTTACGATCTGAATCTCAATTTGATAACCATGTTGGAATGCAGTTGAGGGCCATCTACCCCTCTCCCTCCAACTCCGTGCAAAGCAAAATTGAGTGCCACTGAGCTAATGGCTTGTTAGCTACATTGTTGTTTTACATCTAAAAGCCTTTTATTTATGGTTAAATAATGATTTTGCCCAACACATGTAGTGTCCAGACCCTCATTTCAAGAAAAAATATCATAAAAGAAGAGTTTTGCAGAAGCCTTTGGTTGGTGCTATTGTAGATAATTTAACTCCTGGAGGACAGGTATATTTTCTGCCTGCTCTAATATATTTTTACTGTTCCTTTGTTTGTTCATTATGGAAATTCAATTTTACCCCGCACAAAGAGAAAACCATTGCTCCTTCCTGCTTGCTAGAGATCAGTTCAATGAATACTGTGACATATAGGGTATAGCAAGACATGCTGATATTTAGGACAATGGTTATCATTAAGATTGTGTAATTAACCTTGTTAACTAAAACTACCTGTAGTACAACATTGTTTAATTAACCTTGTTTCATGCGAGCGAGAAGACTTGAGAGAGTCGTTTGCGCTCGGTCAAGGGAATTTCCGAAGGGAATAAAATAACAATGCCATATTTGTGGTTGTGTTTATGACAGGTGTTCGTACAGTCTGATGTTCTTGAAGTGGCACAAGACATGAGAAATCAGCTTGATGAAGTTGATGCTCTTGGACACATTGATGATTTGAACCCTAAGTTGTGTGATAGTGAAGGATGGTTATTAAGCAACCCTATGGGAATCAGGACTGAGAGAGAGATTCATGCAGAATCCGAAGGAGCAAAAGTCTATCGAAGATTGTACCAGAAGAAGATGTTGACTGATTTGTCAAAGTATACATGCTCTTAGAATGCTTACCAGTATTTTATCTCTTGCGGCAAGATATTAATTTCTCTTCTTTTTCTTATAGTGAGTTCTGTCTTTCGAAATAATTATTTATTTGTAACTTAAGAAAGAAAAAACTTTTAAATTTGTGAGAAGGTAGATGAATGAGTTTATGGAAAAGATTATTTGATTTTTTTTCTTCTTTTTGTAAGTGCTTGTTAAAATATTTATTGAAAAGGATATATATGTTGCTATCTAAAGTTCTCGAGTTGCCATGTATTAACTCCTACAAAGCTCTCTCACACAATCCAATAAAAGAAATTTCTCCCTGGGATGTTTTTCTATAATATACAGTTGGATTAAAATTTAGATGATGTATTTAATTCATAATATTGATTAGATATATCAACTTTTATCGATTAATTTAATTGTCGGTTAAAAATGGTTAGAAGGAATATCTTAAAAAAAATTAGTCTTGTGACTATTTCTCTTCTAATCATTCATTACTTAAGCTATTTTATTAATTAATTTTTTTTTTATCATTTTATCAATTATAATCCATATCTTCCACTCACTCTATACGAATAAGAATAAATTTTCATAAACATTCATAGCAATAAATATAATTCTTAAAAGATTATTTTTTAAGAATATATACTTAGAAGATAAGTGTATCTATTCTCTACCCATAAGATCATATTATATTGATAAAATAGTGAATCAATTTTTAATTTGTAAAATATATAAACTATTTGAAAAATTTCATAAAATTGAATGTAACTTCATAATAATGTTGCTCACGCTCATCCAAAATTGCAGGTGAAATCTAATAAAATTAATAACCAGAGATTTGGTATTTAGGTGTACTCATCACCCAACTAATCCATGTATGCTTTTCCTTTTTTAAATAACTAGTTGTAAAGAATCCATATAAGAGTCTTTTTTTTAAGATATACTTAACAAACAGCTGAATATTACTAATCTTAAGTTTTCTATATGTTAGCAAAAAAATCATATATATTCTTAATTATTACGTGGAGCTTGTAGTAATGGTCAAGAAAAAGCAAATGCGTGGAAACAACGTGTACTTTTTCAAAAGATGTATGCTATATGTTACGAATTTAACGAAGTTGTGTTTTACTAACCAAAACATAGGCAAGGTGGTAATATAGAAATTGTTTGGAGGTTAAAAAGGTCATTATAAATTAATTGAACTGTTATTCTTGTCTCTCGTGTGTCTTCCATTCGTAACATTTGTCTTCAGAAACCATAACTATAAAAATAGGTGAAGTTTCAATTTCTTTCTTTTGTGTCACCTTTGGATGATTTTATAGAAAGCATTTGCAATTTTTAATTGAGTAAGCATCAAGCAATAATTATTTATACTTTTTTGGTTTTTGTTTTGCGTATTGTTGCCAACAGAATCTTGTGTGTTGAAATGTTTCTTGGTTTGGTTTTGGTTTCAAATGTTATAATTCTAATTCCTTTCTTGGTAAATTTCAATATCTTTTGAATCATGACCAACTAGGTTCTCTATGATTTTTGGTTCCACCAATCATGGTCTTTGTTCTCTATATTGTTTTTTCTATGATTCTTACCTACTCTTTGGTTTGATCATGATAAAAGAAACATGGGTTTGTTCTGCTTCCTTTGATTGATTCTGATTGTGGTGTTGAAATGAAACCCTTTAAGGGTTTGCTAGATATTGATATCATACCAATATATGCTTCCTTTATGGAGAAATAGGAATTGGAGTATTCTTTTGTTTTATTGTTGTTTTAGTTTTTCCTTGGTGTTGTTTAGAACGGATTCTGAATTTTTCACCGTTCTTTTTTCTGAAATTCAACATATGAATGAGGACTCATGCTATGTAGGATCAACACTTCCGATTGAAACTGTGTCTGATGTCTGACACTGGCACGACCAATACGTGTAGTTACATTCAAATACTTCCATTATTTCCATTTATGTGTTGGTGCTTCAAAGATGTCACCTCAATTTTTGATACTAGATTCAACCAATTTTACTATTGTGCATGAGTAAATGAATTCCTTTCCGTCTGAAATTTGATCTTTTTTATTGGTAATATTATATAATATGATATGATGTGCTTCTATTTACCCTTACATGTTCAAATTAGATAGATGAAAATTTTCAAGACACTCATTAGTGCAGACTAATTTGATTGTATAATTTTTGAGTGACAATTGATATCGTTGTCTGAATTAATCTTTTTGGGTGCGATTATTGATGAATTTTAGATTGAAGGCCTATTTAGATTGTCGTATTTGAGTTTATCTACAGACATAAAGACCTATGAAACTATTTGAGAGAGTTTATAGAAACAACATATGACATATTCATAAGTTGTTTTCAGCTTATTTGCATACGCTCTGGATGGTAGCTAATGAAAACAGTTTAACCTTATTTTGTCGTTTGTTATAAGAACTAATATGATAAACACTTCTGACATAAACAGGGCCTGAATCAACATGAGCAATGGTAGAAACAAGAATGATCAAGAATCAAGTGAGAGAGGTTTGTTTTCACATATATTAGGGTATCCAGCAGCACCACCCTATCCTCCTCCACCTGGATCTTATTCCTCCTATCCACCAACAGGATATCCACCTCCAGGAGGGTATCCCCCAACAGCTTATCCACCACCTGCATATCCACCTCATGGAGGATATCCTACTTCAGGTTATTACCCTTCAGGAGGGTACCCTTCACAATATCCACCACATGCAGGTGGAGGAGGGTATCCACCTTCTGGTTATCCTCATTCAGGTTATCATCAACCAGCTTATCCTGCTCCACATGGCTATCCACCTTCAGGTACACTTGATTATCCCAATTTTTTATGAACTATATTATATAAATCAAGCATGAATTTGGAATATTACTTAATACTTATGAAGCAGTGACACAAACATGAACACTACACTTTCGACACCAGCAATAGTTTGAAAAATAAAAATAATAGAATGTAATCACTGTCGTGTCAGTGTCACCAGACACATTTTCAAACTAGTTTCCAATATCTAGTTTGTGAAAACATTTTCTGTTTTTTTTTAATGGTCTCTTTCTCATACTATAGAATGCTTGTAATTTGAGAGGGTTATGTTATGCACAATGTACACTGATTTATTGTTGCATATAAAGGGCGTGGTGTCGGTATAGGAGGATTGTTCGCAGGGGCCGCGGCTGCATATGGTGCTCACCATCTATTACATGGAAGTCATCATCATGGTTATGGACATGGAGGTTTCTATGGTCATCATGGTAAGTATAAGCATGGAAAATTCGGCAAGCGTTGGAAGCATGGTAGGTTTGGCTTCGGAAAGTTTAAGCATGGAAAATTCGGCAAGCGATGGAAGTAATACAGGGGCCATGATATTGAATATGAAACTCTAACTCTGAGCATGATCATGATTCATGAAGACTGAATTGTGAGATGAATAATGTATGCTATTAGCAACATAATACTGAGTTTAAGATTGGATGTTTGCAATGAACACTTTTTGTCCATTTGACATTACTATCTTCTGTGCAAATGTGTGTGGATGATGTGTGTATATATATATGAAACCCTCCGCTTGGATTATTTTGTTTGTTTTCATAGAATAGATAATAGATGTTAAGATTCTCAACTGAAAATGTGTTTATAGACTAGAAGTGATGGACAATGTCCACCTTAAATGTCAGTTTTGTAAGGGGGTTGAATTAGGCACAATCCAAGTTTCTAAATCATATCAAAGTTTATTCAAGATCTATTGGACTATTTGCTATTAAGTAATTTATCGAGTCACTCAAATCATACTTGAGTATATTAAAAATTTTACATATGAAATATGAACTATAAATGTGTTTATAAGTGGTAGATAATCCTGGTCTTACAAGTTTGTTTTGTATGCTTGAGACATATCAAATCTAAATTTTAAGAATCATTGTAGTCATAAATAACATGAACTTACATTTAGTTACTCTTTAAGAGGTTCTCTCTAAAAACTTAATGAGCCATAAGAAAAGTATCTGTGTCCTCAGTGGATAACAAGTATGGTATCAACTAAGAATTTGGTGTGTGTTAAGTCTTTAAACAAGGAGAACAAAGCCTTCCAACATTTTTTTTCAATATCCAAATTATTATATACGAACTTATAGCTAAATTAGCATGACAAGCATTTATCCAATTGTTCAAAATCTTAGTATGTTTTTTTTAATAAAAAAACTAGATTTGATTTTAGCTCAAAAAAAAAAATCTAAAAATTCTTATCATATGAGATCATACAACAAGCTGTTACAATGCAATTATGTAAATTCTATATAAGCTGGTTTTGTAAATTGTGATGAAGATATTATAAAAATAATATAAAAGCAACTTATGAATATAATATATAAGATAAATTAAATTTAATATTTCAAAAGTTTATTTATTCCTTGACTCATGTATTTTTGGTCAACACTCAACCTTGACTAATGTTAAGAGCTAAGCAATTTTTTGCTTTCTTTTATCATGTGGGCCGTGCTGGAAATAAAGAAGCCCATTAGTTTGCTAGAGCAGCTTTTTTCCCATTTAGAGTTTGAATAAATGATATTACTTTCTAACACACTTTTAAATACATTTTATTTATTGATTGAAAATTCATATTGGATTCACCAAATTTATAAAGACCACCACATAATTTAGTAGGACTCATATAAAATTTAACCAGTATAAAAAAATGTGTGTTTATGTAAGGTGTTGTTAGCAATTTTTATAAACGATCGTCGGTAATTGTTTTAAAAGTATATTCGAATTTTTTGTATAAATGCATATTAAATTTAGTGGGGGCAAAAATTAATTTTTTAAGTTGATTTTAATTAAAAATAAATTAAATATAAAATAATTTATTTTTGAATATATTTATGTAAAATTAAATTGAATAATAATTTGTAATATAAAATTATATTTAAATTCAAAAATTATAAATCATATTTTTAAGTTATGAATTAATTCTATTCATAACACCTAAAAATATCAATATTTATTTCTCCGGAATTAATTTTGTTTCTCAAAAGTAGAATTAAACATTGGTTAAAAAAAAGAGTAGAATTGAACATGCACTAAGTTGTTTATCTCAAATTCCAATTTTATTCTGACAAATCAATAAAACTAATCCTGTCAAATATAATTTTCACATGAGAAAGATAAATAAAATCTCTCACTATTTAAAGAAAGAAACAACCCTCTATATATTTAAATACTAAGAGATCCAAATGTTTCTCTTATGTGAAGATTACACATTAGACTATCAATTTTTCAAACGTGCAATGCTTTACTTCTTTTTGAGGAATACAATGTGTTTGTTTTTGATGCACCGTACATTTGTTTCTTTTTTAATGTAAAATATAATCTAATACCAATGTTTGTGCTTATAGTTTGAAAAGAAAAAGAAAAAGAAAAAGATGAGGAAAGGGATGAAGTCATGCATATGTGTTTGATAGTGATTCCTAACTCGATTTCATACAATCTCTATCTCTATTGGTTACAGCTGTATTCACGACATTCTTCTTTCTAACTCACTATTCTTATTTATTTCATTTTTTTTTTAATTGCAACTACTAGCTATTTTCAATTTTCAATTCCATATATAGTTAATTGAGATAATGTTTTATATTTTCATGACATAGCTACCAAAATCCTAGTGTTCATACACCTCCTATATAAGGCGGTGGTATTATTCAATTTTCCCATCAAAATACAGCTGTTTTGTTTACTTTTTCAATGTTTGGTTTGTTATGAAAATATATATATACTCTATTCCTTTTTTTTTTTA
>JBBPBT010000850.1:20558145-20585041 GCA_037974875.1 Cicer bijugum | reverse complement strand
ATTTTCTTTTATTATAATTATCATAAAAGAATATTCATGATTGTTGAATCAACCTCTAAGAATGATATATGTATCTTTTGATATAAAATTATAATAGTGAGTTGATAATTAAAATCAATATTCAATTATTTACTAAATAACTTAGAATGAGAATATATTTAAAAAGTAGATAAGTTTAAAAAAACTACTTAAAAAAAATAAAATGGCATTACTTTACCTATGTATTGTTTTTTGTTCAAATTTTATTTAGTTATATGACACAGATATCCATATCCAATGTAATGGGATAGATATAATGAAAGAAAAGAAACATATGTTTCCTTTACCTCGTAGATGAAGTCGACATACTGTAATTAATTAAATATTTGTATATATTATTTATATTCTCTCTCTCCTACACAAACAGAAGCATAAAGAGAGAGAGAGAGATTAGCGCAAACATCTCACTGATTTTTGGGTAATTCTTTGTTTCTTCTTCTTCTTCTTCTTGTGATCTGTGCACTCTCATCTCTCAATTACTACTCTTTCTACTCATTTCTCTTTTTCTTCTTCCTTTCTTTCTCCAACTATCACCCAACTATTTCTTACTCATTTCAAGTTATTTTTCAATTCTAACTCTGCAAAAAAGGTGAGTTTTTTTAGCTGGGTTTTCTCTTTTTCATCTCAAAAACCATTCTTTTCTGTTAATTTTTTCACTGTTTTTTTGTTTTTTATATGTATATACTTGTATGTACTTGTATGTATATATGTATGTATGTGTTAGTGTATGTGTGTGTTTGTGTAAAAGGTTAGTGCATTTTATAGAAACTAGGTGAGTTGGGTTTGCATTTATCTGTGTATGACTTTGACTTTTGTTTTGTTCTCTTCTACATGGTTGTTCTTGTTCTTCACTTGCTATTTTTGTCTAATGCTATTTATGGATTGGATTGTTAAACACAATTGACTGCTTATGCAACTGTTTAGCTTCATTCCAAAAGTATCTTAGCTGCTTGGATTTGTGGTACATGATTTGCTTCAATATTGATTATTCTTTTCTAAATTATGTTTGTTGGCTCAATTCCTTGAATCTCTAGGGTATTGGAGTTTGATGAATTTCTATGGAGTTTGTTTTGTTGAGGTTGTACATACTTGTTAGAGTTTTCTTCTCATCATATTGGTTCACTTCTAACTTGTAAGTATCATCTTCATAGGAAAGTGCTCCTTGTCCATTAAAATCATGAGTTATGTTTGATTGAGGAGAGAGTTGTTGGGGGAATGAGTGTCATGATTTTTTTTTATATCATTGATAGTTAGATAGGGACTTTTGATTTATCTAAAGTAAAAACTCTTCCAATTTTTTGTCTAAGTTTAGCTAACTGAATGGTTTGGTTGACTTTTTAATTTGATTATTCAATTGAAATGTATTTACTTAGAAACATGTGAGAGAGGGTTTAAAGATCTGTATGGATAAACAAGTTAATTAAGTGGTTATAGCATGCGGACTTATCATGTAAGTGTTTATGTATAAGTTGAACTATTTTCATATAAGTTGTAAGTTGTTTTCGTAAGCTATTTTGGAGAGCTTATGAAAATAAGTTAAAAAAATAGCTTACCTATATGTCATAAGTTGTTTCCACAAGCACTCCCAAACAATCTCTTAGGTGTTTATGTTATTGGATAAGTTCAATTATGTCAATCCAAATATTAGATAAAAAAGAGGGTGGCTTTTAACTTCCAAATAAATTTCAGCTAACCCCATCATCAGTTATTTGACTCTTTTTTATTTTCTACCAAATGTGTCTCACTCTGAAGTTCATGTTGTTTCGTCTATCTTTCTTTAAAATCTTTAGAAAATTTGTGTGACTGCTGAATTAAATAGATTACTCACATGCACAGCCATCAGAATTTTGCCCCCTTTGTAAGTTGACTTTTATACTATCATCATATTTCAATAAGAAATAATCCTACATTTGATACAAAATGTCTGATCTGTGTTTAGAATAATTAAAAAGTTGATGAATAACAAACTTGTTCCATTTAATATCATCACTTCAATGGCCATGTATATAAAAGAACTCAAAATAAGATTACATTTCATGATAAAATTTGGCATGCAACAAAACCACACTTTTAAAAATGACATTTTATTTTTACTTTTCCTCCTGAAATTCTCTAATTTAGTAAGGTACTTATTGAATAGGACAATAAACAATTGCAGCCACTAATAATCTTCAATTCAGAGATTTTAGTGCCTGGTGACATTATCTTTTTTCTAATGTTTCAAAACTTTCTTATCTTTTCCATTGTCACTCTTTAATTTCCATCCACATTTTAAATCTTTGTGAATGGTTGACAATCTCCGACTTTATTCACCTTTGTATTTCACATATACTGAGATATCATATGTCACTTTATGGAGAATTGTTTTGTAGACATGTTATCATTTGCATCTACTTTTCCTTTACCTTTTTCAATATTAATGCTTCATTCTTTATTGACAATGTTGTTTTTTGGTTTATCTGTTTAGGTGTGGCATGTTATAAAGACACAAATTTATATTGTATGCTAACTTTTGTAAGCTGTTATTTTTTCTAATACTTCCTCAGTTCCTTTTTTAAGTGTAGCTTTTGTAGAATAGTTTTGTTCCTATTTATCTGTCGTTTGCAAAGTTCAACGATTAATTATTGTTTTATCAATAATACCCTTAACTATATATTACGTGTCTGACTTATATTTCACAGGGCATCTGAGTTTTGCAAAAATAGTGCCTAAGATACAATGAGGGGTCAGTTGTGACAAGTATATGGATCCTCAGGCCTTTATAAGGTTGTCAATAGGCTCTCTTGGTTTGAGAAGTACAGGAATTGAACCGAGCACTGGAAAATCCGGAGTTCACAGGCTCTCTTCATCTTATGTTTGTGAGATACGGCTTCGAGGTTTTCCTGTTCAAACATCATCAGTCCCCTTGATAACCTCTGCCGAAGTTATACGCGATGCTCAAAACATTGCTTCAAGCTTTTACCTTGAGGAATCCGATTTAAAAGCATTGTTAGCTCCTGGTTGTTTCTACAATCCTCATGCTTGTTTGGAGATCGCTGTATTTTCGGGGAAAAAGGGATCCCATTGTGGAGTCAGTGTCAAAAGGCAGCAAATCGGCATTTTTAAAATGCAAGTTGGCCCTGAATGGGGTGAAAGGAAACCTTTGATTCTTTTTAACGGATGGATAGGTATCGGCAAGAACAACGGAAAACCAAGTGCTGAGTTACATTTGAAAGTTAAACTAGATCCTGACCCTAGATATGTATTCCAGTTCGACGACATAACAAGATTGAGTCCTCAGATAGTTCAGTTGCAAGGATCCCTCAAGCAGCCAATCTTCAGTTGCAAGTTTAGTAAAGACAGGTGATATGAAATACTTTACTTTCAATCATGTTGACCGTTTTGAAAAGTTTTAGAAATTGCGACTTCAGGCCTGTTTGATTATATTTTTTCAAAAATAGTTTTCTGTTTTTGAAAAAGCTAATCAAACATACCCTTAATTGTTCTCGAATAACTCGTATTCAAGTTTTAAAATCAAAGTCAGTAACATGTGTTTGAAATTAACTTTGCTGGATGATAAAGGTTTTCCTGATTGGTTCATTCATCCATAACATTCTACTACAAAATTAGCCATTTTATGTATTAGATGTTAATTTGTTGTAAAAAGTAATTCACTTTTTAATATTCATCTAAAAGTTTGTTGCTAATAAAACTTTTGGTAGTTATGAAATGACAGGGTTTCCCAGATTGACGCGTTAAGCAATTACTGGCCAGATTCTATTGACATTTCTGACTTAGAATGCGAGAGACGAGAGAGAAAGGGGTGGAAGGTGAAGATACATGATCTATCTGGCTCAGCTGTAGCTGCAGCCTTCATAACAACTCCCTTTGTTCCATCTTCAGGTTATGATTGGGTTGCCAGATCCAACCCAGGAGCTTGGTTGATTGTCCGTCCAGATGTTGGTAGATCCGAGAGCTGGCAGCCGTGGGGAAAGCTCGAAGCATGGCGTGAGCGTGGCATTAAAGACTCGGTATGCTGTAGATTCCATCTTCTACCTGAAGCTCACGACGGAGGCAATCTTCTCATGTCTGAAATTCATATAAATGCTGAAAAGGGCGGCGAGTTTTTCATAGATACCGAAAAACACATGAGAACCACAACTTCTGCAGCAAGTCCACTACCTAGTCCGCAAAGTAGCGGAGACTTTGGTGCACTGAGTCCGATTGTTGGAGGTTTCGTCATGAGCTGTAGAGTTCAAGGCGAAGGAAAGCGTAGTAAGCCATTAGTACAGCTTGCGCTGCGACACGTGACATGTGTCGAGGATGCTGCCATCTTCATGGCACTTGCAGCAGCGGTTGACCTCAGTATTGAGGCGTGTAGACCTTTTCGGAGAAAGATCAAAAGAGGGTTTCGGAATTCTATCTGAAAAACAAAGACTAATGCATGTTTAAACACTATCATGTCTATCTTGTTATTTGCTGCAATATTGACAAAATTGTACAGCGTAAATTGCCACCATTACTTTTAGCAATGTGATATATTTGAATTTATAACAATGTAGCTTATGTACTACTAAGATGCATAAAAAAAAAAAAAAGTTCTCAAACTAATGATGCCTATTATCTTCGCTTCATATTGTTGCGAGTTTGGTTCATGATACACCTTATGCATTGCATTGCCTATATAAAGTGACTAAACATTGCCATAACCTCCATTGTGAACTTGAATACATGATAATTTGGTTTGGATTAAAAAAAATCAAATCAATTTACGAACTGAACTGCATATTTAAATCGTTTCAAAAACTGCTTTAACTATTAATATATTTTTCTATTATGGATTTTTATTAGAGATTTGTGTAAAATATATGATTAATGAAATTATATTGATAATTTGGATTAGACAAAAAGAAAATCAAATTAATTAAATAGTTCATGAATTTGCTCCCATATTAAAATCAGTTCAAAAAATTAACATTATTTCAATTGAGATTTTTTTTTCTAGAATAACTTTTCTAATTTTTTTTTCAGAAAAATTTCAAAACGCATTCTTTAAACAATTTGTGATTTTTTTCTTAAATTTTTTTATAGAGAGAAGTTTTACATATTAAACTTTTTTTTTTAAATTTTACTGACAAACTAATTCGAAATCGATTTTAACTAAAAACTGAATCAAAATATTAAATCGATTTATATTTTTAAATTAGCTTAAAACTGGTTTAATATTTAAAATTAATTAATTTTTATAAAAATCATTTTTAAAAACTAAACCAAATAATTATTATGATCTAATTTAATTCAATTTTTGAGTCATTAATACCTCTACCTTTTACCAAGTAAATCACAACAAATTGAGGAACATGCCATAGCATGGGAACACATCTTAATCTGAGTGTTTTTATTTTGTTGTTGTATACGTTGACTTTTGTGTATAAGAGTGAGAAAATCTCAAAAGTTTCTTTATAAAATTATAATTAATACAATAAGTACGATAAAAATATATTCAATTTTTTTAAAACGGTAGGTATGGACATTTGGTAGAGTAATGGACATTATTTGTACAATTTGATATACGATTGCTCCAACGTGTGTTTGATGCACATACTTGATATCGCATAATAAAGTAGATAAGTGTCATTATTTGGTTATGTATAGTGAGATTATGGGAGATAGATCACACTCAAATGACAACTATTTGACATAATTGTTTAAAATCAACTTTTCTTAAGGTTTTAAATAACTTACGAATTGATGAAAATTATTAAAAATTGCATATGCATTGACCAAACATAATCCATATAATTTATAAAAAAACATGTTTTACAATACAAACATATAATTTAAATAAGGATATACTTCTAAATTATAAAGCTACATTGTTTCTATATCTACAACTTTTAGTAAAAAAGTTCATATGAATAACAGTAATTTTAATAAAATATTTAACTCTAAATATTAATTATGATGCAAATGTACTAAATTATAAATACCTTATTATATATATAACCTTTATCCCTAAATAAAATTTTAACTGATGAAATAATAATAGAATATGCTAACTTATATATGCCCATAAAACAAGCCATGGCTAGACCAAATTCCAAATGATCACAACATAACGGAAACTCGAAAATATTAATTACTGTCAAAAGGGAAAGATTAACGATTCAAAGAATAAAATCTTTTTTAATCAAAAGAAAAGAACAAAATCATTGTAATTATAGCTGAAAGGCTTCCGTTTCATCCCTGTATGCAGCAGTCATGAGAATCATCTATGGGACAAACGTTCACAATATTGTACACAAATAATTGTTACAATTCCCTAGCATATAATCTAATCATCCATAAGAATCTACAACAAAGCGCAGATCCAAAGAGACAATTTCTCGATGGTTCTGCATAGAATTTTCCAAGCTAGAGTACATTCCTAACCAAAGGTCTTTTGTTTTGGTCGGGAAATACAGCTACTGTTCTTGGTGCTGTATATGTCTACAGTATATATACACATGAAGATGATCTAATCGAAGTTCATAAGTGCGTAAGATCCCTGCTCTAGAGCTATCAATGTTTCCTTTCCCACTTTCCTTCACGCCTGTTTTCTCTTTCTCTACGTTCACCAAGTTGCCTCGACTTGCTTCCTCTTGAACTATGTCTTTGGGATCCATATCCACCAGACTGGCCATCAAATGCTGATACCAATTCTGGGTCTCCAATGCTTCCGGCATCCCCTGAATCCTTGCTTCCATCAACATTCTCTTCGTTTATGCTGCCACTGTCATCCTGTCGGTCACGTGACTGTAAGATAGTTGGCATCTGGCCTGAAAATGTCCGCGAAACTATAGTTGGTGATGACGATGTATTTGTTGAATTGGTGGAAGGAATTTCAGGCTGTAAGCTTCCAGTGCCAGCTCTAGTGCTCCCTTCATTACCAGATCTTCCGTTATCTCTTTCCCGAAACCTGTCCCTAGGTCTACTACAAGATGAGAAACCCAAAAAACCACGTAAGGAAAAGGAAGAGTTAGAAATAACATCAATCCTTTCCAAAAGAATAGAAAAAAATAATATTTATAACCAGAACATTCATAGCAAGGATTAACTTAGAAGATTCATGAAGGTAACTGATTAACAGCTTACCTATTGTGAGTGTTGGAAGAAAAGTCACGCCTAGATGGTCGAATTCCCGATTCGGCTTGCTCTATTTCACGCTGAAGTTCCCTCTGCATATAAATGAAGAGGTATTATTTCAAAAGCCGTGTAGCAGAAAAACATAAAACTATTTCTCAAAGCTTTTGTGGGAAAAAATAATACAACTACGTTATGCTGTATTTGTTTCCCTTTGGCCCCACTGTTTGATCAAAGAAGGAAGAAGTAAATAATATAACATAAAGAAACTTCCTGGAACTAGCAGAGTATAGAATACGTCATAAAAGGGTCAAAGCAAGAATGTCACGTCCTCTATAAAGACCACTAATTGGATTGTTGTAATGATCGCTGGACCAACTCCACATTCCACAATTGGGGATTGATCCGATAAATGTATCATACAATGGCACAAATTATTGCTATGTTTGCTACGTGACATTGGTCTCTTCATTATCTTGGCATCAATAAATCCCTCTCCTATAGTGATAAGAAGAGGGAGTTTATATATTAAAGCAATTGACTCGGTTTATTGCTCAATAGGAGACAACTTTTGCGTACAAACTCCATCACACTCTGATAGAGCTAAAGTTGTTTAGGAATACTTGGGGTCCTAGCACTCTCTATGTGGCTTAAAGCAGTCTCCTCTATGTTTTACTTCTTTAGCCTTATTAGTCAAGCCATGGCAACGCTCATAGTTAAGTCAATCATTCTATTCTCTACATTTAGAGAAAAAAAATCCACATTAGGGACTCTACGTTAACAGATAAGTAAGATTTGAATTGTAAATTTTTCCCATTTTCCTATATTCCTGAAGTTAGAAATTTGTAAATCATGTTTTGTATATTCATTAATGCATAGGGAATTCCTTGAGAAATTCAGAAATCTTTCACTCTTTTCAAGTGACACCAAAGCTTTGAAAAATGCATCTACCATGTCTCTCTGGAGAAGATTCTTATTACTGATTATAAATTTATAATCAACTCTCTATGAAGCAATTTAAAAAGCATTTATTCAAGCATATAAATTGTAGCAGTGTTTTGTAACTTCCAATGACCAGTGCCACAAAGGTTTACCAAGAGTTCCTTGGATCAATTATGCATGTTACTACACCCAGCTTGAGTGGTAGCATTTGCACATAGGTTTAGTAAGTCTCAATGAGCCAGACTTGTTCTAGTAGTGCAACACTTATACTAGAACTATATTAGTATTTTAATTAGGGTTTTTAAATCAGTGTTACAACAAAATTGAGAATAAATTCCAGGTTTAAGTGTGATTACCTGTGTTTGTCTCTCCTTCTCCATATCAAGATTGTGACGCAGTTCCCTTGTTTTAGCACGCTCTATTTCTAATAGTTTTTGCCTTTCCATCTCTTTCTCCATTTCAGCCACTCTCTCCCTATTTATTTATTGGACAATGCTCAGTTTGGCAGTACAAAAAATAAAAACAACATGAAACAGGCAGTAAAACCCTCAATAAGGAGCTAATAATACCTATCAAGTTCTTGCAGAATTTCTGCTTCCCGTAAAGCTGCTTCTTCCAAATATTTTTTACGGTCATATCTCATAAGTAGTTTCTTTTGCCTACGGACTAGGATATCTTCTTTAATTTTGGACTTTTCTCTGATAACAACACAAGTAAAACAAGTTTTCAAGCACTTTAGCCACAAACCTCACCAGCATACAGGATCAAGACTTCAAAAAGGTTAAAGACATATGGGAAAAAAAAAGTAATCATAAGAAGCATTTGTTACTCCATAGTCAATACAGAAAATCTGAAAGAAGTGACAGTAAACCCAGACCATACTGGTAACTAGAATTCAGTTTAGATAGGGAATAAAATCATAACAAGAATCTATATGGGATTATGTAAACTTTGTAATGTCTTTTTTAATTTTAATTTATTTTTTGGCCAGTAAGGTGCACAAACAAGATCCTTTAACAAGGAGGTAACTCTGCCCAAAGGAGGCTTATGGAATGGTTCATACTAATAGACTTGCAAATGCTCTGAATCAAAAATTTATGGACACAATTAGCATTCTCTTCCAAGTGGAAAAGAGGTAAGTTATAATCACTTACAGGGTACGAATGCACTCTCTGATCTGCTGAAGCCTTGAAACATCCTTTCCGCTGGCTGTGAAGTTCATATTTTGTAAAATAGGCAAAGTTGAAGAGGGGTGGGGAACTGTTAGCAACTAAAAAGTTATAAAACATTTCCATATGACCCAAAAAACTATACAAAAACTTTTGCCTTAGTTACAAGAAAATAAAAATGCTATAGACCAGAAAGAACTTACAGGGTAGACTTGGAATTTGAGTCCGATCTTTGGAATCCTCCATTCGTTCAGGTAATGCATGTTCCTTCTGTATAATGTCTAGTTCCAATTCAGCCTCCTCTAGCTCCTAGAAAATATTCAAAATATATGTAACTAATCTGATAGATTTTAAAATAATAAATTGTTAGGGTTAATAACCTATCATACCATATCATCTTGGTTAATTTTTGTTGAGAACATATCAAAGTATGAGTGAACCGCTGTTAAGCTGCCAAGGACCTGTTGCAAATCAATTATGTTAAAAATGATGAAATCAAAGGTCACAAAATTTGGCTACGATGGCCAAAATTTATGCCAAGTGAAAACTAGTAATGTTTCACGGGATGTTGGCATCAGACACAAAATAGAGCTATGTGGTTACGAATTTGTTGCATGTATACAATACCAGACTTCAATTCAAACAAAATTTGGATTTCCACAAATTTGATAAGATGATGTGATGGTTTTAAGTATATTACCTGGAGCACAGATTCACGCGTGTTAGCAAAATCTGGGTCATGCTGCTTTGAAGAATTTGAAGAAAGTACTTCTTTCAGGGCCTTACACAAGCAAGATTTAGGAATTCGTTATTGGTCAATAACAAGGATAAAATACTAAACTATGCTTTATCTTAAATGGTATGAATGACTGCTTTCATTGTAGAAGATACCTCTTTGGCCTCATCTCCGTCTCTCAATCTACATAGAACTTGACAAGTCCTCTTTTCAAGGTCTCCAAGTTTGCCATCTAGAAAAGAAATAGAAACCAAATTTCAATGTTAAAAGCATGCATAACACAATCCAAAATTATATAATATGACCATTTCATACAGATATGACAAGGATGAGGGTGTGTATACCATATTTTGTTGACGCTAAAGTCTCAACATTTGCCCATACATTTTGAGGAATCAAAGAAATATCTTCGGGTGGTGAGTAAAGACAGGCATAAGCAATAAGTGCTAATGAAAGTTGAAGGATAGAACCATCATGCGATGGTTGTGCATTACGCAAAGAACAAATGCTATCGGCTGCCACAAGAAAAGATTGTAAGTGATGGCGCTCAGCAAATGGTATATAATTTGAAAGAAGAGCCGTTGCATGAACCCTTATTTGTAATGATGTATCAGATGATGCCAGCACAACAACCTCATCCCAAGTATTTGAAACCAGCTGAGATAGAACAAAATCAGGAACAGATAAAACTAACTTATTTGTAACAAAGTCAGCGCAAATTCTAGAATTTATCACTGGTCTTTCCCCATTCACACACTGGCCAAGAAGTCTTCCCAAATGTTTAATTGCTATAATGCGTTGTTCGGGTTCAGCATGTCCCAGGAATGTACAAAATAGATCTGTGAGAGGAACCTCACTTTCTCGGCTGTGATAGATGCCTCTGGCAATCAAAGAAGACAGCCATTTATCACTTCGCAAACGCCAAGAGATTTTAGGTGCATTGCAAGCAACTTTCTTTATGGAAGAACATATAATGCCAACCACATTATCCAGCGAAAAGCTGTAGGGTATTCCAAGTAAACAATCAAGAATCAAACAAGAAACTTCCCAGCAACCACTTTCTTGGAGAATAGTGATCAGTTCAGAGAGCCCTTGAACACTAATTTTCCAATGAAGGGAGAACAGGTCAGATGATTTGGCCGGTGAAGAACCTTGATCATCAACTTCAAATTTTTGAGAAACCGATGTCAAACATTTTGAGAAGACAAAACACTCTGCTGATGATATTGTCAGTTTTCTGCTTATCTGAGGATGAAGATTCCAACAGCGCTCAATAGCTGGATTAAGCTCAGATATGAGAACCTCTATGTCTTTAGAAATCCCTTCTAAATCTTCAGAAGGCAAATGACAGTGATCAACGTCAGTAGCAGAACTGTTATGTTCTATATCATGGACATCATTCTCAAATGAAAGGTGACAGATATCACTAAGAAACCATGGTTTTGGGTCATCAGAAATCCCACCAACATTCACATGAGGAAAAGGGGGCAACTGAAGAGGAATAACACCAAATGCAGTTAATTCATTCACTAATAGTACTTTACAATTATCCACAACACGTTGAAATGCACTGAGATAATCATGGAGAGAAGTGGTTGGCTCTGAAGCAGCAAAGCTCACCATACTTAATAAAGACTGCAAAAAGTCCCTTCTATATCGAATAGATAAGTCAGGAAAAATTGAAGCCAAAATAAAAATAGCCAGAGCTACATTGTACTCTTTATCTTCAGGACTAAGTTCGATCTCACTCTTCTGTTTAATTTTACTAAAAAGAGCATTAAAGCATAATTCCTCAAAGTTCAGGCAGGAATCACCATCCAATAACCTTTCATCATGAGAAACCTTGGACAAAGAATAAGAAATAATTGGTTTCATCAAACACAACACAGAATCAAGAAATGGAACATCACAGTATGAAGAACTTGAAAGTGACACAAGCACGTGCACCAATTTAGGTGTCTCAGGAACCATGGCATCCATGTGCTCAACTATAATGGCTTCAAGTATGTAAAGGATTATTGCTCTGGCATTCTTCGCATTATAACCTTTCAGAACATCACTACCAATTGAAGAAGTGAAAGAAAATGGCCATGAACACAGCTCAGAAAACCAACACAAAACATCAGGAACAAGAGTGGAAGATACAGATCTCAGCTGCAAACCAACAGCCTCTAAAATGGCTTCTCCAAAAGATTCAAATTGCCCTTTCATATTTGGAAAGAACTTCCAGAGTTCGGGGTAGACTGCAGAAAAAGATTGTTCCTCGTGATATTGGTTACCTTGATCAAATTCTTTCTTAGCTGATGGACTATGTTCAATCAGCGAATCTTCAATTTTAACCTCTTCATACTTTTTATTGATGACATTATCAACAACAGCAAGATCATCAGCAAAAATGGAAAGTAAATGTGTCAGCTGAGACAGATCAGATGCAAGAAAAATTTGGTCTTTGATATATTGTTTGGCATTACGGGATACTGCCATCCACCCCAGAAATCGAACCAAAGGGTACACAGAAGAAGAAAAGAGAGAAACTCTCTGCATCCATGCTGAAGGGGGAATTAAATTTCCACAGAGGTGATTATTTTGGAGGCTTGTTCCAAAATTTTCCTCTTCACCTCCATTGCTTGAAGCAATAACCAGTTTTTGTAACAGTAACCAACGTCGCTCTACCCCGCGTGTTCTTTCTTTTGCCAAATGCAAACCACCTTCCTTCAGCTCATGATGAAAAGATGTCAGCATCTTGTTTAAGTCTTCAGCATATTTTAAAATGATATCAATCACACTTTCTGGAGGGCAAAATAGTTTAGTGCCGGTGTGCAAAAAATACACAAGGCTTTGCAGGAGAATTTCATGCATTGAAATTTGTTCTCTCTGCAACCGTTGGATCAAAAAGTTACAGAGAAGAGCTTGGTTTTGTCGAACTAAGGTTAGAGCATCTGCATGTTGCTCATCATGAGAAGATATCTTGATAACCTGTTCATCAAAACCTTCAGCACAATAAGGACCACCTTCTCCATCAAATACTCTTATATGATACTTCCTATCTAACTCTGCAGCCTCAAGCAGAATGTGAAAAGCAAGTTTATCTCTCTTTCTCTCTATATGTGCTATTGTTTCTAAGTTAGGTTTATTTTTTCCAAAAGCCCCTTTTGCCTCCACATTTCCATGAGATTGTACAATTTTACCTTCCTTTATGTTCAAAAGGTCTGTAAGTTTTGAAGAGGCTCCAATTGACAACATAAAATACGGGTTTACATGGCATTCTGCTGCCAACAGAAAAGCATCAATTGCAGCATCATGGGTTTCAACACTGATATCATTCTGAGAATGCAAATCTAAAGCCAAACGTCTAAACTCAGAAGCACGAAGCTCACAATCATGATAGTTTAAAAGTTGAAAATAATCTGCCTGAAGGTTGAAGTATTCAAAACCAAGGCCAGAATCTATGACAGCATTAGAAAGGAATCGGTGGGTGGAGTGTTTATCAACCACATGTTTGGATTCCAATCTCATATCCCCAGCGTGAGAACCAGAGCTAATATGGTTAGGAATATTAGAATTGTTTCGCAATGAAATACCCTGCAATTCTGGTGGAGCAAAAAGTAGATTACGGTCTTCAACAAAATCAGATCTTCCCGCTGTTTCAGATACCTCCATTTTTCCATCAGACTCATCTTGACTATTGAACTTGGAAAAAGCACCTCCACCATTAACTCCAGAAGAAAGAGGTGAAACAGATCCAGTTTCATGTTCAGTTGGTGATTTGCAAAGGTCAACATCAGGAGGCAGTAACATGTGCGGTTCCAGTATCGAGAGAAGCACACTACAGACAAAGGTAAAAGTGTAAACAACAAAATAAATACAACTAGATTCTGACAAATTGTCATGTTTTACCAGATATCTCAGAGGAATGTATAAGAAACATTTAATACTAGTTTCCAGTCATCATTTAATATTAATTATAATAATGAAATACGGATCCAAACACATTTTAGTTTGGCGTCAAATATTTAACAAAATTATGACTTATTCTCTGTCTAGTAACTCTAGTTAGAAAGTGAAAGATCCACAAGACATAATACGTACTTCATCACATATACAAATGAAAGAATCAACTGCAAAATGATCCCAAAAAATAAAATAATTTAGCTCAGACACATGACACCACCATGCATTACCTAGGAGCCACAGACCCATGTCTCCATTCTGATTCCAAAGAAGGCAGAACAGCTGGCTTTTGTACTGCAGCACGGATGATATTTAAAACAATCATGCAACTCTGCTCCTGCTTTTCTGGAAACGAAGAAGATAGATCTCCAAAAGCTATTTTGCTTTTTGATACAGCAATGGCAGGATCAAGAAAAGGCTCTAGCATCTCCACAAGAAAGAGAATTCTGTGTTTAACTTCCTGGAAGCCACATTAAAATTAATTAACATTATTTGACTCACTTCTTTTTGTTTGTTTTGAAAAATTAAAGGCACCCTCTTAACAAATGAAGATATCAGCATCACAAAATCAAAGCATGATTCTGAATATCACACGTCAACAATGTCAATCTCATCATTTCTTAGCCCATCATTAGTGAAAGTAAGTTTCCAAATCTGGTTCACCAAGAGAAAGAGTAAGGACTTCGAGAATGTCAGCCTTTTCAAATAGGTCCCATTCATCTCCACCAAAATCACATATTTACTACGGTGGCTCCCAGTAATTACGAGTTTGATACTTGCCTCCCATATTTTTAATAATTAACTTATGTGTTGTATATTCAAATCATAACATATCATAAGTAAATACTAGTATATTCTTATTAAGACTAAAACACTTGGGAAAGAAAATTATTACGTGAAAGGGATAAAACATGCAATATTCAATGGAGAAAAATCAGTATAACTTATAATGCTGAATTAGGATCAACAAGGACAGAAATGAAGCATCAGATCAAACTACTCTTTGTGTCAAAGAATACTTGTGACTCTTGATAAAAGTAGAAGAATGTGGCCTATTCTATCCCACCTTTTAGAAAGAAACAAACTTAAATCAAAATACTTAATATAATGGTGATACATTTGTACAAGAATTACTGGTCCAAGCACACAAATTGAAGCCATTGACAGTCAAGTGAAGTACAATCTACAAAACCATTTGATTTATGGGCAACATGATTGTGGTCAAGGTCATAATGCCAAAGTAATCATTACCATGGAAAGTTTCAAAACAAGGAAGGACAAGCCCTTGCATTATCAACACTTCAATCTCAATGGGTTCTTGCATGAGGGGATATTTAAGGGATTACAAATTTAAAATATAAAATCAATCATGTAAACCTTTCGAGTAGTTGGTTCATGACATGGTATCATAACTCATAGCCTTTATTACCATGTGGTAGTTAGTTTTGTTAAATATTAGAAAATATCTTATAATATCTTATAGTATCTTTTATATTATATTAGAGTATCTTGAGTTATTTTTTATGATCAATTTATAATCATAGAAAATCTTAGAATATCTCTCTTTATTATTATGATTTGTTCCTGATTTAGGATTAAGTCTATGTTTCTCTATAAATAGAGATTAGTATTGAATTTTTTGTAATCAATTCAGCATTAAGCTATTATCAATAATATTCAAACCCTTATTATTTTCTCTCCTTTTCTCTAAAATCCCACAACTTCAACAAATTTGATCCTTGTTTTCCCCATTTTTGTAAATAAAAAGTACAATTTCAAGAAAAGGTGGGATGGGCCTATACATTGTGCACATATCAAGCCCAAAGTTCTCTTTTGCAAAGGATGTGCAAGATATAAACCATTCATTTGCTTTCAACTGAAAGATGTATGAGATAAAAAGCCGATTCCTGAGACCCCCATGTACTAAGCTTACATTCGGCAATGATTAGGCACTCCAATTTCAAGCACAACAAATCAATATAGAAAGAAAGAGAAGAGAAAAGGCAGTAGTTATTAAACTAGCAAATTACCTTGTATTTTCCCAATATGTCATCCACATGCCCAGAGAGAGCTAGCACAATATACTTTAAGGCAGCACGAGCACGAACGGGTGATTTGCGAGCATCCTGATAGACATGACAGAATCAAGAATAATAAGCAACTAAGAATTTTTTTAAGCAAACAAATCATTAAACAAACACACAACACAAGGGAAGTGAGCAGCGCACAAAGATCTATGTCCTAAAGTTACATATTATCAATACATGAGCAATGTGTTTCAACATGTAAAGCATAAATAAGGATTAGTATTCATCAATAACATGTCAGAAAGTATGTAAACAAATTGTGACTAAATATACTGCATATAGGCTACCCACAATCATGTAAATACAGCAACAAGAATAATTGTAACCGTCCTATGCTCCCTAACCAATTTATTTTAACTCTCTTGTGCCATGAAGTGGCAAGTACTTGGGTTTTTTTTTTTACGGGGGGAGGGGTTGTGTAAAATACATTTGCAAAAAACAAGCTACATTGAAAATTGCCTTAAATGCAGGGATAAATTGTCATTTCATCATAGATAGAAATTTTATCTCCACTCACTTTGGCAATACATATGAATAGTTGGAGTATATATCTAAGCATGGTACAAATGACTAATATACTCCAAATTGAGTGGAAGTGTTAGGAAGCATGTGAATAGTATTTAGGTTCATTGTAAACAGACTAACTAATTCATGTAATTAAGGTAATTAGAATACTTGTTATCTTTGTATTTATTTAACAGATGGAGCTTAACACATGGATTTCATATTGTAAAAACAAAACAAATGAATTTCACCATTTCTCTCTTTTTGCTCTCTTTCAACACAAAATATGAGCAAGAGATATAAATAAACCTGGATTATTCCCAAGAGATCCTCCAAAAGCTCCAGAGCAAGATCAACCTATGCAAAATAAGCCCAAATATGAGGAATAAGACAATGTTTGAAAAATAATCAATGACCAGACACAGGTATTTTCATGCCAAACTGCTTTCTGCATCAATTTAGATATAAAAAGAACTTAAAGTAAAAAGAATAAGTAGCCATTTGTTAAAGCAGAATTTATATGTGAACGTATTTAAGAAACAAGAAAAACCCAACTAGCCCTGTAACTTCCAATTTTAATTTTGATATTTTTAGTAAGAGAAGAAATTCATTAAGACAGAGAATTAATTACCAAAGAAAAAAGACAAAGAACATTTAGTAAAAGGAGCTTGCAGAATATGGGATCCTCAATAACAAAAATAAAAAGTGAAAACACCAATGGAGCAAAGTTACCAATACTTTGGGCCCCAGCATGTATGTTACTATGTTGACAATTCACATTTAAATAAACAGTATGCTCCAAACATAAATAGAAACCCAACGTATGATCTTATCCATTACCAGCTGCTAAGCCAAAACGAAACCCTCCTGATAAAATGGGCATTGCAATCCTACAGTCCTACCACAACCATATAGTATCTTAGATTTCACGTTGCCATCAAAAGTTAACCTTCTCATAAAACCATCAGAGCAATTATCAAAATTGGTTCAATGATCAGTAGCAGACCTCACTTTCACCATTAAGGCGGAACAACATATTGCACGAGCAAATACAAGTAGCAAAATATATAAGAACAACAAGTAACTTATTCTAAGTAGCACCACATAAAACGTCCATGAAATTTAAACACGATACAGATAGAGCAAACACTGAACCAGGTTTTGGGATTATGATGGTGATCTTGATAAAAAGATAATAATCGACAAAGGAAAATAACTATCTAAGAAAATATCTCAAAACATGTGGAATCAGTTTCTAGCATACCTTTGCAATCACTTGAGTAATCCATGGTGCTAGCACACCAGAGCATAAATCAATCAGCACACAAGCAGCCCTAGCCTATACAAAATTTATGGCCGAATCAGTTGTAAACCAAGATAAATTATTTTATTTAGAAGCTGAAATTTAGTCAAGTAGGTTTCTCTTTTCGTTTCCATAATTTCAGTTTGTGATACTTTTAGCAACTTTTTCCCCTCAGCATTATATGCATTATCGTTGTATCATTTATTCTATTTGTATTACCTTTTTTATCAGATGAAGGACAGCAATCAAGTAACTAACTAACTGAAATCTATTTTCTGCTATATTCTAATATACCTTCCAGGTCTCATTCACTCCGTTCACGTGCCTTCTAATTCAAATTAAAGGAATTGATCTCATGACCCTTCTAGAGTTTTTCTATAAATATATTCTTTTCAAATTTCTAAATCATACATTGAACAGAATTCTTTTTAATTTTGATAAAGCCACCTATAAAGCTCTCTCCTAGTTCAAGCCTATTATTTGTTAAGTGGTTCTTCAAATAATCAATAGAAGAAGATTAAGACAATGTGCAGGTTCACTGGCCACATAAGGTTCTTGCATCTAGTATGTGTGATGTTTGTTCAAATTGGTACCTAGCATTCTTACATTGTTCTGATTTGGGATAAGATTAGGTGAATGGTTCAATGTGGTGTAGAGCAAATGGTCTGTGTAAGGGTGATTTCCAAACAAATGCATCAAAGGATTGTGCAGTATATTTTTCATCTTTCTTTATATAGTATATAGAAATGTTTCCAAGCTCTAATAAACTCTTTCTGCATCAGAAAGCTCAGAGCATAAAAGCATACATTTGACATATGATGCAATACATTATGCAGGTTACAAATCAAGCTTAACACAACATAAAAGAATAAAAGTTAAAATTCCAATTTAAAATTAAGAAATAGCTGGTTGACTAACATGAGATGGTGAATACGAAGATAAGTAACCAGCACAAGCATGAAGAAGGGAGCGATAGGTAGCTGATGTTGCTGTAGCAACAATCTGCACACATAAAAAATAAGCAGGAAAGTCATGATTGAAGACACCACAAAGAACACATAAAAAACATCTAGTCAGGTGGGTCTTTAAAAGCTTTTGAAATATAACCTGAGATAAGGCTTGTTGTACAACAGGTTGATTCCACTGAGAAAAAGAGTCATCCACAACATCAAAAGAATTGCTTACCCATGGGCGTAAAGCTGTCAAAAATCCACAGAGCAAAAATTAAATAATCATATAACGTGGTTTCAGTAAAAGAAATAATAGCAGCAATACAATTTTACAGATAAAAAAAGTGAATATCATGATATTTGTTTCTTCATGTTTAATACTTTAATTAAAAAATAAAAGCTTTGGGATAATAATAAAATTCCCGGATTAAGAACTACATTGTTTGAACAAGATACCAGAAGATTGGAACTGACAACTACTCATTACTTTTCCATAATTCCATTTTCAGAGCACTTTATTCAGATGACCAAAAATCTCTCACATTCACATGTGCGATTCTTGATGTTGAAATGTAAAACAACTGAAACTTGATGTTCACACAACTGATTTAGGAAAATGTAAGTTTCATATACATTAAAAAATAAATTAAGAATGAGCACAAATCTGTCCCTTTCCCTAACAAGATCTTTTTATAACACAACATAAAACAACACAAATCTTCCAACGCATCTGCCTAGCCACCCACCCTTTACTCTCTCAAAAAAAGCTTCCTACCTTTTTCTTTCTCTCCTCCATTTTCCAAGACAACTTCCTTCCACAAACATGGCATTTAATACTTTTTAATTTGCAAAAACTATTATTTTCTTACAAAGAGTTGGGAAGGAGAATTCAATTACAAAAAATCTCAGTGTTTCATAATGATGCACAAAGTGGCTTCATTATGCTTTGACCCTGCCACTGAACCCAAAAGCAATTTAGTAGTAAAACTCAACCTGGCAGCAAAGCTTGTACAAGCGGCAACGCAGCCCAAAATTCCGAAATTCTCTCAGCCATCTTGCTGCAAAGAATAGGCTGTAAACTGCAGAGCGTTAAACAATGTACATAAAAGACTGCAAATTTGGACCATAAAATCGACACCAAGGAATTATGTAATATTTTATTGCAACGAACCTGAGCTGCACAAGAATAAAGAACGTGTAAGATCCCTTCTTCCACTGCCCCAATATCTAGCACATTAAGATAGCTGCAATCCCAGTGCTCATCTGGCATCCTGAAGTCCTCACCAAACAGGTCCGAGTAATCAACTAAAGTGCAAGGACTAGACAGTTCCAATTTTGATTTCTCCTCCAAAGGGGCAATAAATTCTTTTTGAGGGTCTGAAACCTCTTTCTCAGGATCAGGATCTATGAGTTTCTGCATGATTCTAGATGCCTGGAATAATGGGAAAGTATCCAGTAAAACATATTAGCAACAACAGGTTGAACACAGATAATCAGATAGAAAAAGAAAAGGATAGAAATTTCCCCAGTAAATAAAAATATAAAAGGACATATAGTTTAAATATACAAAATTAGTAAAAGAGAGATAAATACCATCCTACAGACAGAGCCCAGATCAGAATCTTTGTAAGCCTTTCTCAGCAGCACAAAAATGGCATCTGGCCGGAAAACCATGGAGCGATATGCAGACAAATTGAAAGATGATGCACTTCGGGATCTCCTTGGCTATGTGTAAAAAAAAATGATTTTTGAGGAAGGAGGTGAGTATACGGGTGGAAAGACAAACAATGTTATTAGTATCTTACGATACGTGCAAATAATATCCCGATTCGTTACAAAATTGATCCCAATCAATATGAGTCCCTATTGTGCATCTATTTTGGAACATAAGTCACATATTGAATCCCCATTCACTGCGATGAATCCTAATTTATTCTAATGAATCAATGTCAAAACGTGTAGCCAACCATTTTGTTTTCAACTTTGTATAGTCAACCACTTTTCTTTTGTCGCTTGATTTATGACTTGAATCTTAAACTATTTGGAGTTCGTATATGTATTATTTATTTAGTTAATGAGTATTACATATACTTTAGAATAATGGCCATCCTCATCCTTTCTATCCCAGTTTTGGGGTTGGCCACTCCACTATTTGGGACTAATAATGTTGGTACTTTCTTTCTCCTCTCTAATTAAGTTCTTTTTTTATCAAGGAAAATGAAATTGGAAATTGTATGAGTCAAAACAAAAAAAGATAAATAGAGAGCGTAAATGTATTTCGGTTGTGAAATTCAAATATCCAAATGCCATTGAGAGGCACATAGAATAGTATATGAGAGAAATAAAAGGTTGTGGAAGCTACCTCAAAATTAGAGGAGACAGTTAGAGTAAGTGCTGGTGACAGTTGACTACTTTTGTAGACTTCGGGGTCAGTGGTATTGCCTGGATGCTTTGAAGTTGTCCTGTAATTACACAAATTGTTTGTACTAAAGCAAATAGGAATAGCAAAATAGTTGATGCACACACATGCTATTTGAATTTATAACTCAGGAGCTTCAGTTTGTTTGGATGCCAAAAGAAATACGGGAGAGAGAAATAAAAGAAAAGGGAAATCAAAGATGGACTCTTGAGTTGTTTCGGTTGATACATTTAGAAATGAAAGAAATACTAAAATTTCTTGAGTTACTTGAATGAGTAGAAAAATGAATAAAAAGAACAAATGACAGCAATAATTTTTATATATATAATACATATGTATTTGAATGCTAAAAAATTAAATAACATACTCAGATTACATGAAAATATTCATACTTAAGCATTAAAAATTCAGAGGTCTTAAGCAAAATACAACTAAATACCAGCCAAAATTATTTTTTTATCCATATACTAGTATTACTATTTAAAATATTTGTTATCTAATTAAATTTACAAAAAAATTTACCTTATATTTCATTCTAAATTTCACAAAGTAGATGCATCACGCATACTTTTTTTTTATTCTTTAGTGGAAATTACTAAGTAAAATTGTGTTGAATTATAAATATCATATATTTGTGTTTCACTAAATTTTATTTTTGTTATCATTATATTTTATTTTAGAAACTACAAACTAAATTTGTTGGTGATTGTACTGACCCACTTAAATTAAAGATAGAAGCAAAGGGATATGTTCTAATTCCAGGCCCAAACCATTATCCCCTTCATTAGGCCGAGGCTAGTAGCAAACAAATAGTCAAAGCATGGCTCTTAAACAAAACCAAGCAAACTCGAAGATGCCCGGAAAACGCAGAAAGAGTGGGTTACGGAGGAAGGAATACAGAAAGAAACAATGAAAAAGTCAAGATCTTTCTTTTTTTTTTAGATTTTCCTTCCCCAACAATGTTTCATTTTTGTAGCAGCGCTCCAAGCACAAAACAACGGCCACAACGGCTGCACCTCTATTTTGGTCTGCATCACCAAGTTTGGGGGCAGCCATGCATTGTTCCGCGCTGCCCCAGACCACTATTGTCAACATAATTTCAGAATAATATAAATGAATATTACATGAACTTTAGAAACATGTTTGGAGAAAAATACTTTGAATGTAGTTTATAGAGGAGTGAAAGAAACTATTGAAGTATCACTATTTTCCACATCTAAACAAGGACCTGTATCTAAAATCAAGTTTAGAACACACAAACAAAGAAAACACAAATCAACAGATATACTCATCATGTTTGTATACAACAGAATATTTCATTGCTAAAAGTAATAAACATACATGTCATTAGTCAAAAACACGCATGTCATTAATCAAGAATAGCAAACCAATATCAGGAATTATTAAGTTTTAACAAAGCAAATGCAAACCAAATAAAACTTCCCACCAGTGACAAATAATTGAATCCGGAAGAGGATATGAGAAGCAAACAAACCTTGCATTCGCCGCATGAAGAATAGGATAAAAAGGACCCGCTAGCATGGCAAGAAATCGCAGGTTAGATTCGGGACTATCTGGAAAGCTTGCAAGGTCTGTCTGCAGTTTTATACACAATGCTGAATGGCATAAAAAATATAGAAAGCCAAAAAAAAGGTAGCATTCTGAATAAAGTAACTAAAGTAAATTGTTCTCATGTTTACCTCAAGTTGTGGAAGAAATACAAGCAACCGATTTGTCATGTCTTGCAGCAACTATAAACAAAACATCAGAAAGGAAACCCAAACAATAATAACAGAAGAAATAAATTACATTACAAGCAAGCATGTTGCTGGAAGCTAAATGTAATCAACCTGGAGATGCATATCATGAGGATCCTGTTTATGAGATAGAATGTGCGGAAGCAAGTAATTAACAACTGGTTGAAATTCAGCTTCGAGACCAGCCACGGAAACTCCTATTAGCTGCAAGAGAAAATGGTAAAAACAAGCTCAGCAATGACAAATGACAACATCTGAAACATCTTTTTATATAAAAGAAATTGTACTAGAAATAGAAAGAGAAAACTAAAAATGGAGGATAAGGAATACATAAAATAGATAAAGAGGACTAAAACAAAAATCATAAACTAAAACAAAAGTGAGTGGCTGTTCATATAAAAGTCATATAATCTGAGATTGTGTTGCATAGACAAAGTGCATCGCTAATCCCTATTTAACTAATACTAGAATCATTATCCTGATTAAAAAAGGAAAAAAATCATGAAATATAAGGAAACGTTAAACCATTTCTAGGAGATAATCTAAGATGGAAATATCCATTAAAAGGCTTAGGGTAACAAAATGGTGGTGGATAAAATTAATTTTGAGGTGGGTAGAATTGATTCTAATGGAAGCAAATATTCCTAGCTTGTGCGTTGTGAAAATCAATTTTGAGCGTGGAACTCAAGCAATTCTTTATTTTTACACATCTACATTTAGGTTCTTGCCGAGAAGCTCGATGCTTTCAAAATTATTAATGTCTTACTATCTTATTAACCAAATGACCTAAAGTAAATGTACACAGAAAAATCTAACATTACTATGGCATTTAACTTCAGAACAATAACAAATGATGAAGAGTGAAAGTGGCAACGAAATAACAGTATACCTGAACAAAGAAAATAGCAATGGGATTTCCACGCAAACAAGATATTCTCACATATTGGCATGGAGTGTAATTTGTAGGGTAGACCATGTCACGTCTGGGTGCTTCGCAACGTGGGCGAACTTTTTGAAATGTCTCTGGCTGGCAAGCAAATAAGAACCAGTAAGGCAGGCACCGCAATATTACCCATCTTGGAAAATGCATAATTAAAAGCATATAAAAGTCGTATCTAATCTAACTGAAGAGGAAGAAATATAATCAACATAGCATCATTTGCAACAAAAAAAGTAATTTCTAGAGCTCGACTGACATTTATAACACATGTCCTTGTTTGGCATGACTTGTGCCATGCTTGGACCTAATTAAGTTTTTTTTTGCTTTTCCAAAAAAAAACAATATTTATGACGCGTCTTTATTTAAAATTGAAGAAAAATTACTCAACACTGTTTAGATAACAAAATGGCATCCACATCAAGTGTAATAGTTTTTCACAATCAATAACTAACTAATCTGTATTTAATAAGCATAACTTAATTACATTACAGATCATAAATGACATGTATGTCGAAAAAGAATTCAAGAAACATGCATCCTTCTTTTGACAATATCATGAGTCGGTAAAATAACAGGAGCCTATACTAAAAGTATTCAAAAAACCCAAATAAAAGACAATGATCAGACTTACTATGTTCTAATAAGATTGAACACACCAAAGGTTCAACCAAAATACAAACATCACAAAAACAATTATACAAATGATCATTTATTCTATCCACCATTACCAGCCGAGACCACAATTTTTGTTTTAGAAGATGCGTAGTCAAAAAAAGGTCAAGACCAGTTAAAAAATCAATTTAATAGAATTTGTGTATTAGGAGTTACAAACTGACAGTCAACACAGTACCATTCTTCAAGGTACCTTACCTCCTACATTAAATCATCTGAATATATATAACATCATTCGCTTGGTAATAATCAATCACAAAAGCATGTTGGAATGCCATAAAACTTCCCTTTATAAAGCATTGACTGGAAGCCAAAAATGGCACAAAAAATAGTTGACATTTGATTGAAACACTTAACGTAAGCTCTATAAATCTATAAACAACTCATGAGAATAAGAGTATCCACTGCCAATGATAATTAGTTCAATAAACTGTCAGCCACTAACCTTGTAGCGCAAGCCAACTGCAATTTCCCACTCGAGGACAGACTTGTTATAAATCCGTATATGTGACAACAAGCAAGGCTCCTATCACAACACAAATACAATTCAAGTACACAAAAAACATAAATAAGTACTATTTAACTAATCATATTAATCCTACACTACAGGATAAACTCTTTTCAACTTTACCACACTATGTGGTTGACACTTACAAAAAACCTAAAGTTATTATTGTGTAGAAGTTATTCCATAAAATCCATTCAGAACACTCCCTCAGTTTATTTAATTGGATTATCATTTTTCAGCATGATATAAAATATATCACAGTAAATTTACCCTTGTCAACTTCACCACTCTATTGACACTGGCAAAGTAACTATAATTAAAGTGAAAATGATATACTCCAGAGAATCCATTCAGAATACTCTAGCAGATCATATAAATTTCATTATCACATTTCAGCATGATATCAAATCCATCACAGAAATTTCATCCTTCTCAACTTCACCACGCTATCAAAACTAGCAAGACAACTATAATTAAAGTGAAAATGATATTTTCCAGAAAATCGATTCATAATACTCAAACTCACTCTCAGTTCATATATATATAATTATCATATTTCAGCTTGATATCAAATATTTCACAGTAAATTCATCCTTCTCAACTTCGTCACTCTATGGGCACTAGCAAAATAACTATAACTAAAGTGTAAATGATATATTCCAGATAATTCATTCATAATACTCTATCAATGCATATAAATTTGATTAACATATTTCAGCTTGAAATCATATACATCACAGTAAATCCATCGTTATCGACTTCATCAATCTATCAACACGTGCAAAATACCTAATATCAAAGTTCCAGAAACTCCATTCAGTTAAATTAAATTAAAATCCGATTAATAAAATTTCATCTCAGCACGAACACTCGAAGTAGAGTAAAATTAAAAAACCTAAGCACTAGTATGAATAAAACGTAAAAAAAATCGAATGAAAATGAAATAGAGATAGGAAGGAACGGACATTGAGTTCAAGGAGAATCCATTCTTTAGTGTTTGTGGCGGTGGACCAGTGAGAGCGGAGGTCGGAGTCGAGAACGTTAAGAGCTTTCTGCGACGGAGATTCTCTGGACATGGCTTTGACCTTGAATGGAAGTGGCTTCACCCGAGGCTCCAATTCCACCTCCATTTCTTTTTCTTCTTTCTCACTCTCAGTTTCTCAGTGTCTCACTCGCCACCCTTTTTTATATTACACTACCAATTAAATCAAATCAAATCAAATCAAATTCACTGCTCTAGCCACCGTGCTCAAGGCTTAATATGTAAATTCATCTTTTCTATGGTTAGTATTTCATTCATTGCAATATAAATAAGTTTAGAAAATATGTATATGAGTTAATTCATTTATATTTATATCAAAAATATTTATTAATTTATGATAGTTTAAAGATTATGTATTTATAACTTTTTTTATATAGATGTTTGGTTAGATTTTACTATGATTATATACACTTCCTTATATGTTTGTTTCATATTCAAGAGAAGTTTACTTTTTCTTATAAATTCTCTCTTACTTAGGTTTCCATTACAAAATCACAGTTCACAAATTTATCTTTACAATATCTTAAGTGTCAATATTTTGTTGTTGAAAGAGAGATGATAGAAACATAATAATGGGTTGAATTGTTTTTTATTTTTTTTAAACTATACTGTAAAAATATAAGATTGACAAAATTTAGTCTAATTTGTTAAAGATATATTTAAAAATTATGATTTATAAGGAAAATGTTATCTCAAAAATTTAATTAAGATATTCATATTTTGATATTTTAATTAATATATAAAGAAAGAAAATAAATACTCAAAATTTATATAAA
>JBBPBT010000850.1:20532443-20555548 GCA_037974875.1 Cicer bijugum | reverse complement strand
TCTAATAAATAAGTATACAAACTCCAATAAAAATATAAATTTAAATAATTACTCTAAATAAATTTAACTGAAATAATATTTAAATAATGAATAAAAATAATTTTTATATTTATTTTAAATAATTTATATACTTAAACATAAAAATTTATTTAAATCTAAAATAAATTAAATAAATATAAATAAATTTACAAACTTCAATGAAAATATAAATTTAAATAGTTATTCTAAATAAATTTAACTGAAATAATATTTAAATAACAAATAAAAATAATTTGTATACTTAAACCTAAAAATGTATTTAAATCTAAAATAAATTAAATAAATATAAATCAATTTTTTAAACCTGTATAAAATGGTAAATTTATATAATGAAGGCCCAGCCCATAAGACTTACTTCATTGCCAAATGGTAGCAACCCCAATCCACTTAGTACGTTTCCCTTCAAGTTGCGACCCCTAATTAGTGGCCGCAGACAAGAAGAGTAAGAAGAACCATACCTAAAAAAAACTCAACAATGGGAGGCAAATGTCCTCATAGAAAGGTGAAGAAAAGAAGATTATCTCACAAAACTGATCGACGTGCCAAATTTCTTATCAAAGATATCCTTTTTGTTATTTTTCATTATATTTTTTTTCTCCATTAAATCTAATTTTTTGTTTACTCTTTTTATTTCAAAACTCAATTTGTATGTGAATTCTTAACTTGTTAATTTGACACGTGATGATATGGTTTATGATGAATTAAATAAGCCTGAGGAAGAGAGAAAAACTTTACCTTTAGATGAAGATTTGCCTGGAATGGGACAGTATTATTGCCTTCACTGCGAGTATGTCTCTGTTATCTTATTTTTCTAAATTATTTTGTGGTTTTTTATTTTTAATGTAAAAAGTTTGTAAATTTAAGGATTCTGTGATATGGTTCTGTGAAGTTTACCGGTATAAAGGCACTGCTATGTCAAGTATAGGTGTTGTAGTGCACCTATACTTTTGATTGTAGACATGTTTGGTATCCTACACAACATGGACACAAGTGTTTATATATTCAATCGTTTCAATTTTGTCTAATTTTATTGTGTTTATGTGCTTGTCATGTCGTGTCCGTGTCGTTGTTAATTGATAGGAAGAGTACAACTTTGTAGAAAAATTATTCAGTTGTTGTTCATTGTTTTCGCCTTTCACTTTATTGTTGTTTTTACGACTTATTGATACTTCACGACCAAATCCTAATATTATTTTTTTTAGTTGTTGGTTGGTTTTTTAATCTAACATATGGTGTACTATTTATTTATGCAGTCGGTACTTTTCCAGTGTTGCGGTGAGGGACGACCATTTTAAGACCAAAAAACATCGGAGACGGTATGCAACATTTTCCCTTTATTTCTATTGGAAAAGATTGATTATATTGATGATATTGCTTTTGTGTTTTGAGGCTATTCCTGTTTTGAAGTGTTTTCTTCTGTATGAAATTGTATAGCAGCTAGGCATGA
Source organism: Cicer bijugum (assembly GCA_037974875.1). Taxonomy (NCBI): domain Eukaryota; kingdom Viridiplantae; phylum Streptophyta; class Magnoliopsida; order Fabales; family Fabaceae; genus Cicer; species Cicer bijugum. The sequence goes on along the minus strand of JBBPBT010000850.1, from coordinate 20,554,062 downwards.
ACATATCTTTCTTTCCAAATAGAATGTTATTGAGTGGAGTTGATATGCTTACTAGTAAACTTAAGCTTGTTTTGCTTAAACATATTGAGCTTGACCTTTCATCAATCCGAATTTTGTTCCAAAGGTGAAGTTAGTCAAATGACCAAGCACTTGGTAATTTTTTTGGTTAACTTATAATTAGTTCATTGACTTAATTAATCACTTATGCATGATTCATGAATGAATACTATACACCCCTTATATGTAGTTTTAGGTCCAGGAATTGAATTTATATACCGTTTCAAGGCTCTTAAACTGACTCCAATTTCTCGTGTCTGGAAATCATAGCTCAGTTTAGTGTCTTTTGGGTATATGTATGAAATTGGATCTTAAATCTCATGTTCTTGCATACTCTACAGTATGTTGAACATCAAACACGTTCCTCCTAGTTCATTGCTTGCATTACTGAAATTTAAATTATTTTCAGAATAGAATTACTAGCCATTAACTGTACAATCAATTCTTAGACAGACGTTTAATCATATTTCACCACCTCATCACAATGCAAACTGGTTTTAATAAGGATCATTATGTTGTAATAATATGATGATATATGATTAGGCATGTTTGTAAAACTTGTTTATATTGTCAATGAATAGTTATTAAACTCTTATATCAGTTCAAGAACCTTGAAACCGTCATCGACTTTATTTATAGATAGCTTAATTAAAATGATTTGCCTCAGTGCCATTTGAGCTACAAGCACGTTATCAGCTTTACCACTTTCTGCAAGATTCATATCAAGGTGCAATGCCGATGATATTGTTTCTGATATTATTACTGTTTGTTTGTGCAGTGTGAAACAAATGATGGGTGAAGCACCACACACTCAACTTGATGCTGAGTTAGCTGCAGGGATGGGAATGCCTGATAATGGAGCAAAGCTTATGTCTATATAACTTTCTATTTTGTAGTGGTTGGGCGAAAACTGGTTGTTATATTTGCATGTTTGTTAGTATATTATTACGAGATAAACAATATATTGTTATTATTTCAATCAAATCTATATCTTTTCTTAATTCCTTCTTAATTAACCTCTTTAGATCTGGAATGTCAGCAACAGCAAATAAATTTCAAGTAAATTTTAATACTTGACACTAGTTGGAAAAGATCCCTTTTAATGATTTAATCAGTTATCACATTCTAAATTTCAACTTGTTTTTATGACTATAAGGGGCCAAGAGTATCTCACTTTTGTTTGCAAATGGACTCTTTGATCGTGTTAACAAATTTTCATGACTGAAAGTAAATTGTGCCAACTTTAGAGTTATTTTCTCATCTAGTGTTTCAAAGAGTAAACTGGTTAGACCAGATGCGGGAATGTGTCCGGTCCATTTGACCCTTGAATCCATACCTACATTAGTTTAATCTCCGATTTGATTTTAATTACTTTGAGTAAAATTAAAAAGATCCTACAATAGTTTAATCTCCGATTTCCATATGTCAATTTCTTAAAGGAATATATTTGTTTCCCTATCTTTAAGTAAAACTAATTATGTCTTTTTTATATATTGACAAAACCTTTATTTTTTTTTAATTTATTTATTTTCCTATAAAAACTTTTATTTATTTTTTCTTACTAACTTTACAAATCAAATTCCTATCTATAAAAATTTATACGATTTGTTCTCAATGTCTTCACCACCACTTCCCCATTTCTTCTTCAAGCCTTGTTTGTGTATCTTTCTTTCTTTAACTTAATTATTACACAAATCCTTTTAAATATACTATAATATGACACAAAAGAATATCACTTTTGTACTTATGTATGTTGTAGCACTATTTATTCTCTTCATATTTCAATCAGCCATTGGTATTGGGGAAACAACTTTAAATATATATCGTGAACTTTGGGGCAAACCAAATAGTGAAACTGACTCCACAAATGCATGAGGTCTCAATGCATGTAGCTCAACAACAACAACAACAATTTATGAGCCAAAAAGATGTTTTTATTTTTTATTTTTGGTAGTGCACATCAGCTCACGAGTGTAATACCAAAATATCTGGTTTGATAAAATCTATGAGAATGAAACAAAGATGGAGACAAAAGACAACCAACTCTAATTAAATCTCTCTCTCTCTCTCTATATATATATATATATATATATATTCAGTGATGGAAAACACAACACAACCAAATCTGAACACATTTCTGACACAATTCCTGAGATGGCACAAGTGAGACTGAGGAACAAGCAAGTGATTCTGAGAGACTATGTGTCTGGTTTTCCAAAAGAATCAGACATGAAAATTGTTGACAGTATCATAACTCTAAAGCTTCCACAAGGTTCTAACGAGTTGCTTCTAAAAAATCTATACTTATCTTGTGATCCTTACATGCGGATCCTCATGACTAAGGACACTTCTGCAGGACTTGGTGCTCACACCCCTGGTTTTGTATGTCATACAATACAATACTCTCTTTTTCAATACAATATATTATTGTTCTTGTTGTTAAGGGATGTTATCTAATATGGTTATTGAATTTCAATTATGGACGAATTAATGGTTCGAGAAAACCCGAGTTCGAATCTTGGTTGAAACAATAATTGGTCAGGTTTTACTTGTCTCAGGCCAAACTCTGAATTATCAAGCTCCTTTCCTATTGAATAAACTTTTTTGAACTTTTATTTTGAAAAAACAGTTATTAGATTACTATAATGTTGTGGCTTAAAGGGGTTTTTGTTTTGTGAAACTCCAATGTTTGGTGTGATAGTTTAATAAGAGTTGCAATTGATCTAGAAATCTACATTACTGAGAATACATTTGAATCATAAAAAAAGTGTAGCTACTAACTGATGAATAATTGGGTAATTGCAGCCATTGATAGGTTTTGGTGTATCTAAAGTCTTGGAATCTGGACACCAAGATTATAAGAAAGGTGATTTAGTTTGGGGTATTACTAAATGGGAAGAGTATAGCTTGGTTCCTGCAACTGGAATGTTCAAAATTGAGCACACTGATGTTCCACTTTCTTACTATACTGGAATTCTCGGTTTGTATTCAATTATTTCGATGTATAATATAGATTTGTAGTGAATGATGATCTTGATGTTAGTATGATATGCAGGTTCTAAGTATATAGGTTTATTATTTGGTAAAACCTTTATTGGTTTAGTATCTTAGGAAAATGAGTGTCCTATGCATTTCTTCTTTTGTTTAATGAAGATTATATGGATTGAATGGATTTGATCCTGCATTTCTTTGGTTTGGAGGATAACCAAAATTAATTTGAGGTTCTATGCTTATTTGGATATGATAGCTCATTTTTTAGTATACTACATGCTTCTTTGGAATGAATCTTAGTAGCAAGCTTGCAAGCAAGCATATCATTGTTAGTTGCATAATGTTCTGCCACTCTGCTGTGTGATTGTGTCTTTTGACATGATTTCTAATTGCTTTTGTACATTTGTTATAGCCACACACATCTCTGCATAATCTTTGAGATATATGCATCACGCTTCTACATATATTGAATGTTAATGAAGCTAGTCGTGTAGTTTTCTACCATTCTGTCGCGCCTTTTCAACATTTGTGGTGTTTTTGTTTGAGAACAGGTATGCCAGGAATGACTGCTTATGCTGGTTTCTTTGAAATAGGCTCTCCAAAGAAAGGAGATAACGTTTTTGTTTCAGCTGCCTCTGGTGCAGTCGGTCAACTTGTCGGGCAATTCGCCAAATTGACCGGTTGTTATGTTGTTGGAAGTGCTGGAAGTAAAGAGAAGGTACTTGTCTAAAATAAATTATTGCTGTTATATATGTCTGCATAATTATCATCAACTTTATTAACTTTTCTGATAAAAACCCTTGTCTGATTATTGTTGTCATATGAGCCTGCATAAATGAAGAGAATTGTAGCAGAAAGTAGCAATAGTTCTCTCACACTTGCACTTCTCATAGTATTTTTTGCAACCAGGTAGATCTGTTGAAGAATAAATTTGGATATGATGAAGCATTTAACTACAAAGAAGAGCTTGACCTCAATGCAACATTGAAAAGGTAAGTTTTTAACAGTTCTATGGTACATAAAATTTTACTAATTCAATATGCTTATTGAGAAAAAAAGTTTAGTTATTGCACTTAGTAACATGAGAGACACTAATAATGGCTAGTGAATAATAATAATCTTCAAATCAGACACTTTCCAGAAGGCATTGACATTTACTTTGAGAATGTTGGAAGCAAGACACTTGATGCTGTACTGCTGAATATGCGACTCCATGGTCGCATACCGGTTTGTGGAATGATCTCACAGTATAATCTTACTCAACATGAAGGTTTAACAAATTTGGCGCATATCATATTTAAGCGGATTCGGATGGAAGGTTTTGTTGTATCTGATCACTATCATCTTCATACAAAATTCTTGGAGTTTGTCCTGCCTCTTATAAAAGAAGGAAAGGTTGTGTATGTGGAAGACATAGCTGAGGGTCTTGAGAATGGTCCTGCAGCATTGATAGGGTTGTATAGTGGTCACAATGTTGGTAAACAAGTGGTTGTTGTTGCTCATCAGTGAATGTATCTTCTTTTTGTTAAATGTTTGTGTCATTTTCAAGTTTTTGTGTTGAGTTACTTGTATATCAAGCACTCTTCATTTTTTTGTTTATTGTAATTACTGTCATTTTATTTTATGATAAATAAACACTTTGCTTTTGCATTCAATTGCAATTACTAAAACAAGAGAGAAGCGGTTCTATTTTTACTTTTCCACTAGTACCCCTAATTCTTTTTCAAAAATTTCAAACTCCTTTTTTATTTTACTCATATAATTCATTTTATCAAGTATCTATGTACAAACGAAATATTACACCTATTTATTCCTCCTAATTGTCACTTAATTATTTTATAAATTACAAACATTTTAATAATTTAGTAATTTAACAAATCAGTAATTTGATTATATCTTATAACAATTTTTTAGTAGTTTATTAATTATCTTAAATTAATAAAATTAGTTTAAATAAAGTAACTATTTGATAAAATTAAATTTAAATTTGATGAGAGAAGGTATCTTAATACTTTTGTAAATATTCAACACTTTTCTCCTTTCTTCTCTTCAACTAAACAATATTTTAAATTTATTTTATTTCTTATATTTTCCTATCTTCTTCTCATGCTCTCTTTCACTTATTTGTCTTTTTTCACTTTTTCTTCACAATTAAGAAATTTCAATTTTGTTGAATAAATGTATAAATACCAACGAGAATTTTCATACCGAGAAGAATATAAATTTATGCATTATAATTGATCTAGCTATATATAATTGAGACAATTATAATGTTATTTATTAAAATATCACTCAAAATAAATTATTAATGCTTGGTACCATTTCTATAACATTTTCTAACGAGATTAAATTAAACTAATAAATATTTTTTTACTCAACCAATAACAAATATAAAATTAGAGTTTTCAAGAAAATAAGATTAAAATATTTAATTTTGTACGGTTCTGGACTACGCATCTCGTTTGTCTTGAAAAACGGTAAAAGATGAAGAAAAAAAAGGTTAAAATGGGAAAAAAAGAAAATGTGTTGCGTGGATTGAATGTAAGAATAGCATAACAATATGTGAATGTGATTGAGAAGCTTAAATCAAGATTTTAATTAATTCATCAACAATCATAATAATAATAATAATATAATTTTCCACAAGCAGCCACTCTCCAAAGCTTCGAACACTAAATCATGGGACAAATCTTTGACAAGTTACAAGGTTATTCATTTCATTTAATTTTCTTTTTTCTTTTTGTTTTTAAATTACCATTTTCTGCGTATTTCTTCTTCTTCTTTTTTGTTCCCAAATTTATTGAGATTTTCACAATTTGTTTTACCATGTTTCTCTGTTTGTGTATTTTATAACAACCTAATTTTAGAGGACTTTAATTTAATCCTTGATTGATACAAATTTCTTATAGGATAGAAAAATGAATGTAAGAGTGAAAAATTAGTTGCAATAAATATCAGTATTTACTAACTAAGATTTGAAACTGAGATATTGATAGTGAATATTATATGCTAATTTATTAATCACAGCCTAAATTCAGGAAGGAGAAATTAATTTAATATTCTTCCTAAATTTTTCAAAAATCATTTTAATTTTCCCCTAAATAAATTATTAAAGATCCTGTTCAGCTTAATTGGTAACTCACTAACTTCATTGATGATTAAAAGAATTTCTTATTTCCTTCTGCATGAACTTGAGGAATCTGGATTGAATGATCATGTAATTTTTATACCTTGCTACTTGATGCAGGTGAAGAGTGGAGGAAAAAGCAAATTAGGCAGATAACAGATCGAGTTTTTGAGAACGTAAAGAATCACATTCAAACAGAGAATTTGGGTTTTGAAGATCTTTATATTGCTGTTTTACTTGTTTACAAGTAAGAAATCTGTTTCTTAGTTGTATTCAACAATTTATAGTAGTTGATGAGACGTTCTTTTGAATAATGAATGAGTTTGAATAGCTCTTCTAATAGTGAACTTTTTCTATGTTATAGTGATATTAACAAGCTTATTCCTGGTCCCCATTTCGATCCTCCATCAAAAGATAGAGTCAGACAAATCATGAAGGTATTTCATTGCGTCGTACTGAGACCAAACTATATACATGTTTCTTTTTTTGTCTTAACCCTTCAGTTCCGAAGGGGTAGAGACCCGAGTAATCACAAATTTGTCCAGGAGGTAAGCTAAGTCTTGTCGATGATTGTTCCAGTCAGGATTCAAATTCGGGTTCTCTTGACACAAGAATATTTTTAGAAGTGTTTATACTTTATATACATTAACTAGTAAATTAACAGTAAATAGGTTAACCAACCACTTGGTTAATCTTTTTACTTGTTTGTTTATGAATTTGAAAATTTTATGCTGTGGAAATGAAAAACTATGCTGGGTTGCTTTGTATCATAACCATGTAATAATGCATTATATGCGTTAATCTTTTCAATGATGTGTGACTTGTTCATTAATTCCATTATGATCACAATGAAGAGTTTCTAGCTGAGAAGAAGCTACCATGCATCATCTATTTAATTTCTTATTCGAGTTTAGGTTCATTTGAGTGATGACAGTGTCAAGATGTATTTACATTAAGTGTGTGCACTCAGTAAAAGTGACAATGAGAGGAGTTCAAATTAAGTAACTAAAATTGTTGAGAAGTACTTCAACCTTTTGGTTTTCATGGCTATTGCAGTTATAGAAAATTGTTCACTCTTCAGGATCTCTAGTGTCACAAGGTTTATTATCAAATGTCAGAACAAACATTTTGGTCTCCCATTTTTCATATACATATATCATAATTGTTTGTATATTTGAATTTAGTACGGTTTGTATAACAATACGCAGGAATGCGATCTGAATTTGGATGGAGAAATTGACCGTGAAGAATTTTTCAGTTTCATCCAGATCATGACAGCTGATACATTCACTGTTGTTAGTCAAAAACTTATTATCACTTTGGTTGTAGCACCAACTGTTGCAATGGCAACAAAAAGAGCCACCGAAGGTGTCCCTGGTGTTGGAAAAGTGGTGCAAAAGTTACCTAATGCAATTTATGCATCCCTTGTGACCCTTGCAGTTGTGTGGTTCCAAAAGATGGGAGATGATTCTCTAATCATCTGATTATTACTATCATTGTTCATTTCTTATAAACATAATGATAGAATTATCTTGATTGTACATAGTATTGCCACTGTTTGCATGTTATTTGTAAAATTACTGTCATAAATAACAAAGATCGTGGTTGGCATTTTGAACAAAATATATTATACTCTTGAGTCTTGAGTTTTCTGTCAAAGGCTATGCATGTGATGATTAAAGTTCATGACACTACAGAAAAAGGAAGGACACATGAGATCATCAACTTCTAATCCAATAGTACACAAATGATGAACTCTTTTGTCTTGGTCCTTTCCTGAAGTAAACTACAGAAAAAGGCCAAATTATTTAGGCATTTGATGCAAAGGCTATGAGTCAAGTTTGGTAGCCAATGTTGGAAATCAAAGAAAACAATTAGTAAAATTAGATTCCTAAGGAGAAGTTCAATGTCTTTGTATGAGGTCCATGGCTATTAATGTTAATTGTATACTTACAATAACATTTAATTTTATAAAATTAATTAAGTTTTTTGTTTTTTAAATTTCTTATATTAAGGATCCCAAAGAGTAAAGGTAATGTGATTGCTTGATTTGGATCTCGGTAATTACTTGTGAATGACGTGAAATTGATACACGAATTAATAAATGTGGCTGACTAAAAATCTGAAAATTGAAAATTTGGGTAATAAAATCTCAAATTTTAAAAATAATAGGACTGAATTTGGGTAATAAAATCTCAAATTTTAAAAATAATAGAACTAAAATATAGTTTCAGTCGAAACATGAGAACTAAAAATGTATTTAAGTTAAAATTATTTATTATACTTTTATAACTCATCTAAATCTATTTCATTTAATTAAGAGTTGCTCACCACTTTCTTCTTCTTAACACCCTTTTCTTTTTGATGAGGTAGTTTAAAATATTAATTGTAAGAAATCACCGTTTTAATTTTGTCTTTGAACTATATTGTTATCGATTTATATATAATTTCTAACAATTTAAATAAATAAATATTTTTTTAATAAATAAAAAAAGAACGAGCGCTTTAGCCACCAACCTCAAGTTATAATGGTATTTCTTTCAAGCCACTAATTATGTAGTTATTTCATGATACTTAATATAAAAAAAAATGAATAGTTTGTTATTGTAAAATTGGTTTACATGAACCATATTTTTCCCTCTTTACTTTTTACATTTATGAATTTATGAACATATATCCGACCGCAAAATCACCACTTTGTTTCGATCTAAATGCAATTAAAGAATCCATTTAATTTCATCTAAAATCGAAAAGCAGAAAGAATAGAATGATAGTTGCAACTCGAAATCAAAATCGAAATTCGTTGTTGATATCTCTTCTCCTAATATCATCTTCACTTTCCTTCTTCTGTTTCTCACCACTCCATGCCAAGTCTCCTCATCCAATTGCTGTCTCTATACATCTCCCTAACAATTTTTTTTTTTTTTTTTAATTTCACTTTCTTTGACCCTTTTGGATTTTCATTTTTTGGTATTTCAATTTTTTGCAGGATGTTCAAGTTAGGAACCGCAAGCTTCAGTGCTATGCTGATATTGACAGGTAATTTCCATTCTCCCCACTTTTTTCCCTTATATCTTAATAGTTTTTACCATTATTAAATTACATTATAGTATAACAGTTTAATTGTCAAGCTATAGTAGTGTAAAAGTATACATCACAACCATTGAGTTGTAACTTAAGGATAGTTATGGTAAAAGTCAAACATATTAGATATAATCGTTGTGATTGACTGATAGTATAATTGAAAGTGTATATGAAGTAAATCCTTAGAGACGAAAAGTAAAATCGAAAAAAGTTACATCAAAACTTGATATATCTTTTTATATACTCAATTATTTAATTGAATAAAGAAGAATAAAATTGTAAAAAAATAATTTAAATGAAAGATAAAACTAGAAGATATTGTCACAAAAACTTGATGTCTCTGTGTGTGTTTTGTCCACCAAACGCATAGAATACTTACTATATGGCTTTCCTTCAAAGTTAAGCAAAAAATAAGTTCACTTATGTCCTCAAAAATCCATCATGGCATTTACATTACGTTACACTCTTCCTCTGAAAACATCATTACAAAACATAAATGGCTTACAAAAAGCTCTAGAAAACAACATAAACAATCTACTAATCTGAAATTCTCACTCCATCACACAGCACCACCATGTTTCTTGTTTATCTCTTCCTCCTCCAATTGTGTTCCCTTCCCCATATTAGTTTTTCATCTCACTGTACCACTGAAACCTCCACTAAAACCTTCCAAAAATGTATGAACCTTCCCACCCAACAAGCCTCCATAGCATGGACATTCTACCCTCTTAACTCTACATTAGAACTAGTATTCTTTGGAACCTTCATTTCACCTTCTGGGTGGGTTGGATGGGGCATCAACCCCACTTCACCAGAGATGACAGGAACGCGTGCTTTAATCGCCTTTCCGGACCCAAATACAGGCCAAATAGTCCTACTCCCTTACATCCTAGACCCTAATGTCAAGCTCCAAAAATCTCCTCTACTCTCTCAACCACTTGACACCCACCTCCTCTCTTCCAAGGCAGTCATGTATGGTGGCAAAATGGCTACCATACACAATGGAGCCCCCATCCAAATCTATGCCACACTTAAACTAGTATCAAACAAAACCACAATCCACCTTGTTTGGAACCGAGGGCTTTATGTTCAAGGCTACTCGCCTACTATTCATCCAACCACGTCAACTGACCTCTCTTCCATTGCCACGGTTGATATGCTGTCAGGTTCATCTGCTCCTCAGCACTCAGACCTTACAGTGCTGAGAGTGGTTCATGGCACCATGAATGCCATCTCGTGGGGAATTCTCTTGCCAATGGGAGCAATAACTGCACGTTACTTTAGGCACATTCAGGCACTAGGCCCTGCATGGTTCTATGCTCATGCAGGAATACAATTGTTTGCTTTCATTCTTGGAACCGTGGGGTTCGCCATTGGCATTCACCTCGGGGAACTGTCGCCGGGAGTGGAGTACGGGCTGCACAGGAAGCTTGGAATCGCCGTGTTTTGCCTTGGAGCTTTGCAGACTTTGGCCTTGTTGTTTAGGCCGAACGCTAGGAACAAGTTCAGGAAGTATTGGAAATCGTACCACCACTTTGTTGGGTATTCTTGTGTGGTGCTTGGGTTTGTGAATGTGTTTCAAGGGTTTGAAGTGATGGGGGCCAGCAGGTCCTATGCCAAGTTGAGTTACTGTTTGGGACTTTCGACTCTGATCGGCGTTTGCATATCTTTGGAGGTGAACTCTTGGGTGGTGTTCTGTAGGAAATCTAAGGAAGAGAAGATGAGGAGAGAGGGACTTATTGGAACTTCTGACAAAGGGAGTAGTGGCATCCACACGTGAGAGATAATAAATACATGCATACTTTGTAGCTGAAAAATGGTGAATGAGAATATATAATGTTGCTCCACTTTTTGTTATGAGTAAATATATAATTTGGTGCTGAAAAATGTTGCTTTTGTTATTTTAGTCCCTAAAGTTTCTTTTATAAGATGAAATTTTCAACTACCTGAGAGTTTTGGGAACAAAGTTATATAGATGGAAATCTTTGGCAACCAAAGCAAGTAATATCTTTGAGGGACCAAATTGGATATTTACTCCATTTTGTTTTCAACCCATTTACCATTATAGTTGAAACATGTTTGCTTCCACTTCAGAGTTATGTTTTTATAACCAACTGTGGTTGGCACAGTTGGTTGGACCTTCCACTCACACCTGCTGTGACTTGGGTTCAACTCTGGAATTTTGCAATTGATAGATTATACATAAATTCCATTGTAAATTCACAATGAGGTTGTTGATTCTCCCTGATCTTGTTTGAGGGTTTGCCTCCGCTAATCTAATTTACTTAATCGAAGAGTTATGCTTTTATAGACAGGTGTACTTGGATTTACTATTTCTGGGTCTGAGTTGTTCTTAGTTATTTGCTTGAAGATTTAGTTGGGTTGTTGAATGTTGAATATATGTGATGTTTGGAAACTGTTGTTGATAAAGAATTACAGATTTTCTATTAATCTATTTTTCCTCTATTAAAATTCAATTATGTATGCTTCTGGTTTAGTGCTATCTTGATGTATAGTCAGTGGCACATTTGCACTTGGTTTTCAATTAGGAGTCTGTTTTTTTCCCTCGAGAAAATTTAATTGGGTTGTGCAATATTTGTAATGTATGATAACTTTTGATGCAAATTTGTAATCTTTTTGTGAATAGTGGGTTGTGGGGTTGGCAATGCAAATCATCGATGATAGCAAGGGAGAATTGTGCTCTGCGATGCCTTTCGCCTGCTTGTTACGAGCTCATCTACGAGAGTGACCCGGTGAGACAAACATTGCGTGTCATATCCTTTTTTATGGGATTAAGATTAATAGCTTTGTTTTAAATTTCTTATATTTTTGGAGATACTCAACTAGATTGCATTTTGTATTCATTGTAGCTTGAAGAGGGAGAAAAGGACTTTATTCGGAGCCAAGAGTACAAATACTGTATGCATAAGTATGTTGCTGCAACTTGATGCTCAGAATTTTCATAGAAAGTTTTACTTTTAGTGCATGTGTTCATTACATATAGTTATGAACCAAACTCTCAGAATGTTTTTTCTTTAGAATATATGTATTGGTCATGGTACGAGAAAGAGAGATTACATGAATTAGATTGACATGGCTAGGTTTGTATCGGTCATTCTTTTTCGGCGATTGATTATATTTATAAATGAGAGAGCAGCATGGCATGTGTAGATGAAATCATGAAACTTTTATTTCAAGCATATTTATGTGTTACCTTGCAGGTTGTCCTTGGGAGAGAGCATTGAGGGTGTTAAAGGTTCCTTTGGTCACTAATCAATGCAAAATTTCTGAATTGAAGGCGAAATTTTGGCGAATATATATGCCCTCATCAATTATATTTACATTAGATTAAGGATATTCAAATATATGTTCATGGAAATCCAGTATAAACTACCAGAGTGCCTTAGTTTTGTACCCTTAAGACTGATATGGGAGTTGCTTTTTCACTTATTAACAAATGTAGATTTGATTTTATAAAAATTATGTTGTATTTTACAAAATTATCGTATGAGAAAGACATATTGCGTGAATTGAAAAGAGAGAGAATCACAAATAGTCATGGATATAATAGGAAAAATATAAATGATCTATCATGTTTTAGATATGTAAAGAGCCAAAGGCCAAAACGAACTACAAAGAAATAACCTTACAAATATCAACTCCTAAAACATAAGCTAATAACATCTCCAAAATAAATAACAGAAGGCGGGTGGCTCATACTCAGAAACTCATCAAATCATAAATTTTATAACTTATTTGGGAATAGAGTTTTTTTTTTTTGTAACTTAAAGATAATAAATATAATAATGACACGAATAATTGCCGGATATTCTATCTTGTTTTCAACATTCTCTTGAAGTTGGAACATATAAACTATATACATCAAACTTGTCACAAATAATTTAAGAATCTTTTAAGGATTTAGTTGAAGATATATTTCAATTGATTATTGAAATTGATAAAGTTGATGGTGATATCGTTTCATTCAAACTTATCATTTACAAAATACTAATCTATCTCAATATGTATGGTTCTTTTAAGAAATATCATATTAAAGGTAATATGTAATAATTTTTTGTGATCACATATTAGTATAATTTGTGTTGCCTATTCAGACTGTATTTTTTAACTGCTTCTATCAAATCAATTAACAAGTCACAAACGTTGTGGTCATTTATTTAATTTTAATATTGAATCTTACAACCATACTATGTTTCTTACTCTTTCATAATATTAAATTTACTCAAACAAAAATACAATATATAAAAAAAATCACCTACTAACAAATGAATTTGCTCAACTTACATTTAAATTATCAACTATATGAATATATAATTTATTTTACTAAATTAGATATTTTTCTAAAATACCTTTAATGTATTTCAAGATACCATCCAATATACACAATGAAGTCTCTTTATGAAGATTTAAAGAATATAAATACAAATAATTACATAAATAATGACATGATATCCTACATCTAATTATATGATTTTCAATCGATGCATGATTTTATTTTATTTTCAATAATTTTTACAAAAATGTTATGAAAAGATATATGAGTTATAAGGGCATGCAAATTATTGTAAAATTATCATTGAAGAATTTGCTTTTATATTTCATATAACAGTTAATTTTAAAATACACCTACAAAATGAAATGATATTGCTCTCACTGAAGGTGAGTGAAAACTGATTAGTAAAAACCCATTAGTAACTGTATTGACAATTGTATGAAAAAGAAAGAGAAAAAGAAAAAAATAACCCTTTTATTTAAAAGATAAAAAGACAAATACAAAATCAATTACCTAAATACTCTTGTTGTGGATTATTGTGTTGTGTAACTCCAAACTTGATGATGACAATGTTGAGCAACGGAAGTCCATGGACAAAGGTTGTTAATCCATCTTTTGCATTTCCTTCTCTTCATCATTCTTACACTTACACTTCACGAATTTTCTCCTTCCGACGTAAATTCTCTGTCAATGCTCTTTCACAACAATCTGTTCCTGTTCGTGTTCGTTTCGCTCCTTCTCCTACTGGTAATCTTCATGTTGGTGGTGCTAGAACTGCCCTATTCAACTACTTGTTTGCTAGGTCAGACCCTTCTTTTCTTTTTCCTTTTCAAATTCAAAAATAAATTAAAAAAATTCAATTTTTATTTCTGGGTTTGGATAGTTTTGATGTTTTATGTTCTGGGTTTCAATTTTTAGTGTTGGGTTTGGCGTGTTTTGAGTTTTTATGTTATGGGGTTTTAATTTTTAATTTGGCTTGTTTTGAGTTTTATGTTATGGGGTTTCAATTTTTAATTTTGGGTTTGGTGCGTTTTGAGTTTTTATGTTATGGGTGGGGTTTCAATTTTGAATTCTGGGTTTGGCTTTTTTGATTTTTCTATGTTGTGGGATTTCAATTTTGAATTCTGGGTTTGTCTTGTTTTGATTATTATTATTTTTTTGTTTTGGGGTTATTTGGATACTCAAATATTTGATTTTTTCAGGTCAAAAGGTGGGAAATTTGTGTTGAGAATTGAGGACACTGATTTGGAGAGGTCTACAAGGGAATCTGAGGAGGCAGTGCTTCGAGATCTTTCTTGGCTTGGTCTTGATTGGGATGAAGGTAGAAGATTATGCTTTTTTGTTGTTGTGTTTTACTGGTGATATTTGTTTTGGTTGATGATTGAGTGATTTGAAATTGGTAGGGCCTGGTGTTGGTGGAGATTATGGTCCATATAGGCAATCTGAGAGGAATTCTATGTACAAAGAATATGCTGAGAAGCTCCTTCAATCCGGTCAAGTTTATCGATGCTTCTGTTCTAATGAGGTATTTTTGTTTCAACAAACTCTTAAACTTGTAATTAAGTTGAATGAAACAAAACCTTTGTTGTCATGTTATATACATGTACTTTAGGAAAGCTCAGAGCCAATTGTTTGTGTATTCCCCTTACTTTGAAATACAAGAGTACTTTTTTAAGGGTCTATTTGGGAGGAGGATTTTGGAGGGGAGGGTTTTGAAGTGCTAAGTCTATATTTTAATATATATTTGATATTTTTTAAAAATTAAAAGTATAACATGATATATGATTATATAACATTTCACTCACTTCATTTATTCTTAGGAATATTTTATAGCTTGTTTAATTTCAAAAAGAACATCAATATCTCTCTTCCCTTTCCCTTCAAAATCTCCCTCCCAATCATACTCTAAAAGAAAGTTAGTTTAATGCTTTTCTTAGAAGTTAAAATTAACAACATACCTGTTGAAAAAAAATGTCTTCTGACAAAAACAGGAAAATAATGGGAACTAACAGCTTTTATAAACAAAAAACTCAAGAAATTTTAACAAAGGCAAAATGAAGTCCATAGGCTTTGAAGTTTGAAATGTATGTTATGCTACAGTTTTTTCCTTTCTAATGGTTTTTATTTCTATTTATGAAAAGTTGCTTTTCACTAAGGTTTCTTATTGTTGAATGCATACCTTTTACAAATAAGTATGAGTTTGTGAGGCTGTTTGGACTGTGTTTGTCTTTTATTTTGCTAGTTTTGAAGCATGTATATCTTTGGTTGAATTTTTCTCAAGGTTTCTTGTTTCTTTTCATTTGTCTTCTTAGGAACTAGAGAAAATGAAGGAGGATGCTAAACTAAAGCAATTGCCTCCAGTATACACAGGTAAATGGGCCTATGCAACAGATGCAGAAATAGAAGAAGAGCTGGCAAAAGGAACTCCTCATACATTTCGGTTTCGTGTCCCCAAAGGAAGTATAAAAATCACCGACTTAATACGAGGCGAGGTGAGTTCTTTCCACAGTTCTCCAGTTTTTTTTCTTTGTTTTTTTAATGAAGGTATGATTGATGATTTCGGATTCCATGTAATACAAATGAAGTACTTTTACTTCTTTTCATTTCATCTTGTAATTTTCTAATCATGATCCCTTTGAGTCAGAAGATTAATGCAATGGCATAAATATGTTATTTTTTAAACGTTTGAGATGTATTTTTCATTATTCATTAAAAATGGCGATTGGCAAACGGTGAATAAAATTGCTTTCAAATTATATTGGCTAGCTATTAACTTTCTTTGTTAGTGTCTTGAAGGTTAGTTGGAATTTGGATACACTTGGAGATTTTGTGATAATGAGGAGCAACGGGCAGCCAGTTTATAACTTTTGTGTGACGGTTGATGATGCTACCATGGCTATTTCCCATGTTATCAGGTAATGATTTAATTTGTTAGTCGATCGACGTGTTTGAGGAAAAAAATTTGCTATCTTATTCTGTAAAATATTTGTAATTCAGAGCAGAGGAGCATTTACCAAACACTCTAAGGCAAGCATTAATATATAAGGTAAAGCCCATACATGTATTGTATTCTACATTCGGCGATATTATGCAATAATTTTGGTAACTAATTTTTGTTTGTTCTTCATCTGTGCATGAACTTTTATACAGGCACTAGATTTTCCTATGCCTTATTTTGCACATCTTTCCTTGATTTTAGCTCCTGATCGGAGTAAATTATCAAAACGACATGGAGCAACATCAGTTGGTCAGGCAAGGATCATCTATCATTTCTGGATTTCATCGTTGTAAAGATAATTAGTCCTAAAACTTCAATATTTGCTGTCTTGCAGTTCAAGGAAATGGGATACTTACCTGAGGCAATGGTGAATTACCTAGCATTATTAGGTTGGGGGGATGGAACTGAAAATGAGTTTTACAGCCTTGAAAATCTTGGTTAGTGAATTCATTTGAACTCCACTTTTCTGGTTTGTTATTCAGATAGTTTGTTTCTAAACGCAAAAATGGTTTGGTAGCTTTCTTTAAAATGCTTTTCTTGTGTCAAACAGTTGAAAAATTCACTATTGATCGTGTGAACAAAAGTGGTGCTGTTTTTGATTCCACAAAGTTAAGGTAAGTGTTGTGTTTGGCGTACTTTATATGGATAAATCGTGTGTTGTCTCTCATGGTTATCCTATGTCAAGATAAAATGGTTAAAAAAGTTGTCCAGTTGCTTTTTGGTAACTTGGACCCCATTTATTTTGTGAAAACATTTTCAATTTCATTTTCTTAAGTTTGTGTTAATTTTACTATCTAACAAAGGAGATAAAATATTTTTGAAGCAAACAATTGTATGCGCCTACAATTGTTCACTTCAAGAATATCCTATAGTAAAACTAACTCCTATTTTAGAAAATGAAAATAGAAAATATTTTTACAAATGTGGGCTCAGACTTTTGAGACTTCAATTTAGACATCTTTTTTTGCATGTTTTGGTTGTACGAATCGCTATTGTTCCGCAATACGCTATTTAGTACAAACATTGTCAAATAGTGGCACTATAGCACTGTTGCATAGCGAGATTTGTATAAACCGCTATTTTCCACAATCTGCGATTGACAACATTGCTTTGTACTAATTACTTTCTGGAAATCGGAGTGTAGTTTTCAAAACTAGATTTATGGGGAATCTAGACATCTTTTTTGCTTGATTTGGTTGAATTACCGTTAGAAAATATTTTTTAATGTTTAAGTTTTGTTGTTGCAGAAAAATATTTTAGATGGAATATGAGAGTGATAAAGATAAAAATTATGTGTTACGGTTGGTGAAATGGTTATGCACTATTTGATGATTGTGAATTTTGGGTAAACAATAATATAAAGCATACTAAGTAGTATCCTAATAAGACTAGAGTGTTCCATTATGGCACAGATAATAGGATTTATGCTTGCTGTGCCTATTATTAGTTAATTTTTTCATATTCTAAAAGTTCCAGTGCTTTCAAACTATTAGGAGTCTTGCATAGTTTTGCCGCTAATAGATAACAATAAATTTATAATTTATGACCTTGTAATACTCTTTGTACCTTTTTATTAGGTGGATGAATGGTCAACATTTAAGAGCACGTCCATCCGAGGAGTTGACCAAACTTATTGCTGAGCGCTGGAAGACATCCAACTTGCTCACAGTATCAGCCGGGCCCTTCGTTGAGGTGAGATCCAATTGCATGCATTCTTGATTCAGCCATATCTTGTAACGGTGGCCTCATAAGCACGCGATAATTCATGGTTGACTAACAGGAAACAATTCAACTACTTAAGGATGGGATTGACTTGTTAACTGATGCAGACAAGGCACTTTCTAACTTGCTTTCTTATCCTCTACATTCTACTTTACAAAGGTGATGCTCATTTTCTTCTTTGCGGATATTCATTATTAATTGTATTGTTGACCTTATAAAATGAACATGATTATGATATGCAAATCGTAGTCCAAAACTCCTTTTATATTGTACTCCCTCCATTCCTATTTATTTGTTAGTTTCAAAGTTCAATGCAACATTAACTATTGTTTTATCAATAACACCCTTACATATTTAATACAGAGAGAAATAAGTAAAATGAGATAATAAATAGTTAAGGATACTTAAGAAAAAGGCAAATAATTCAATCAAAAGTAACAAAATTTATCGATCATCTTGGTATGTGTAAAGTATCTTAAAACGACAACTTTCTACATGTTTGTTTGCAGCCATGAAGCAGAACCTGTCATACAAGATAATCTTGCCGAGTTTTGTGCCAGTTTCGTGGCTGCCTATGATAGTGGTGATCTGGTAGGTGCACTCGAAGAAGGCCAAACCGGCTGGCAAAAGTGGGTGAAAGGCTTTGGAAAATCACTTAAGCGCAAGGTGAGTTGAATTGGATAGTCTCAAATATTAGGTTGAATCAATAAATAATACTGATATCTGATATATTTGCCATCTCGATGTTATAGGGAAAATCACTCTTCATGCCCCTTCGGCTTCTGCTTACCGGAAAACTTCACGGACCCGATATAGGGACTAGTGTTGTATTGCTTTATAAGGCTGGAACCTCTGGTATCATAGCTCCTGAAGTTGATTTTGTGACAATTGATGAAAGATTTAAAATGATTAGGCAAATTAATTGGGAAACAGTGTCCAAAGATCATGCTGTGAAGGAAACTGCTTCTACTGTCTAACTGAGAATTCACCTTCAAGATCTATCTGATAACACTATGGTTTTGCACTTCTATTTAGAGGCTTTTGTTCTGCTTTTTTTCTTCTTGACAACAGAAGTCTAGTTTTGTAATTTTACCTAGGAATGAACTACATTGGCTAAGTTCCAATATTTTTTTTGGGAGGTGGTTTTATATATTTTTATTTTGGTTTGGAAACATTAATATTTACAAGAGTTGTACTTGTACCTCATTTCCAAGTTTGCTTCAAGGGTGGAAAATGTTATGACAATTTTTTTTTTTAATCATTTGAGTTTAAGTAAATTATGAATTTGGATCACAGAAACATTTGTTATGATAGTTTGATTTTGAACTTTGATATCCCATCAAGTGGAGTGAGGTTCACCTACCCTTTTATTTGCTCATGCTCATTGGTACACATATGGTTTCTATTTTAAGCATGAGAAGGGTCAAATACTATGATTAAAATTTACAAAAAAAAATTCTTAGTTCATTGAGAAAATACTACTGTAGGAAAAACAATTAATAATTGGAAAATAATGTAAGGATTGATTGTTACGGATTTTGCTTTAAAGTAATTTAGAGGTTGTTTTTTAATGCGATTTCTATAGATGATTTTTTTTTTACATATTTAGTATCATGATTTTATTTGAGGCACAAATAAAAAGAACCATGTAAGAAATTTCCTCAATAATTGAATAGCTACATTTCAAAAATAATAAACCAATTGTAATTTTTACATGAAATAACATTGCATTGTTAATAAGGAAAATCTATATTTTTTTAAACAAAAAATAGTCTAAAAGCATCGCATGACAATTTATCATTTGTAAGCATTGCATGACAAAAATAGATATTTCAACTATGTTGATATTCGTTGACAGTTTATCTATCATTTGTAACACTCTAAAAATATACAAAATCACTTGAGGGACTAGATCAAAATCTAAGTCAAAATAATCAAGATAATTTATCATCTGCTTTATTAAAATCATTATGATAAAAACTCAAAGAGAACAACCTAACAAAGAAAAAATAGTGTCAAACAAACAACAACCAAAAAAAGAAAACCCTTAGACAAAGATTATGCTAAAGGTCAATAGAAGCTACTTATTGAAATAAGTATATAGTTTCATCCAAGTAGAATTTAACCTATTCAATTCATATGGATCACCGTACTCTTCATCCATTTGAGATCGAGAATATTAGTTAGGTTGATCTTGTGGCATGTTTATTGACAAATAATTTTATTTGTTGAATCTGAAAATGTTAATTAAATTGATATTGTGACGTGAAATATATGTCTGATGACAAAAAAGCTTACATTTGTTGTTTGAGATTATTGATTAGATTAATACTATAAAATACCTAATCATATTTGGTGAGAACGAAACATGCATAAGTTGAGTTTGATAATATTGATTGGTTTGGTATGGCACTTAACAACGATATTGATAAATATTGATACTCATTAATATTCCGAGATTTAACATGAATAAATAAAGAAAAATATGACAATTATACAAGGTAAAATTTCTCAATAAAATTTATATACAAAAATAAAAGATTAACATAAAATAAAACATTCAAAAAAAATATAATCATGAGAAGAAGTAAATAATAATAAAAATAAATATTATTAAAATAAAAATTTCAAGTTGATTAAGAGTGATAGAGAATTGTACTCATAACATGTTAAGAAAATTAACTAAAATGAGAGTCACAATTCTAAAATGATAAGAAAATTAACAACTAAATTCCCGTGTTGTAATTGAATTTGTAAGATCGTTAATAGTATAGTTGGTTTTCTAATTGATTTTCTCTGAATTAATAGTAGGCTTTTCTTGTTTATCTTTGTAAAAGATTAAAGTTCTTTTAAATTCAATTTCAATACCATTAATGTTGGTCACTATATTTTCTTTTTCATTGGTCTTCCAAAAATCATAATTTTCAACTGCTTGAGCTTGACAAGGGCGTTGTGCATTTTCATATTTCTTACGCTTCTAAATAAAAAAATACATCTTTACTTCTCCTATGTATTTATAAGTTTTTTTCTTCATAGAATATAACAACAAACAAATATTAATCACCAAAAAGTTTATTGTTTAATAGTATTTCAATTATAAATAATTAAATTATTAAAAATAGTGTTGAGATATTTTGAAAATTAAAATTTGAAGAATTTTTTTTATAAAAATTAATAGCGCAATTTAAATTTTTTTATAAATATAATTAAATAGTTAGTTACATACCTGTTATTGAGGAAAATGTTTGTACACATCAACATCATGATTTATGGGAACATTCACTAACTTTGCCTTCAAATAATCAATAAATCAACATCATTAGGACTGGAAACTTTATTTCTATTT
>JBBPBT010000850.1:20505641-20516916 GCA_037974875.1 Cicer bijugum | reverse complement strand
TAGTTATAAAATTAATTTTAGATATAACCGATTTTGTAACTAGTTCTGTAAAATCAAATCTAATTATATAGATTAATTTGTTATGTTAGATGATTTTTACGTAGCTGTGGATTGATTACATGAAAAATGAAAATGATATTTACAAGTAACACTACCAGTCTTAATTATAATATTCAAATTATCCTAGCTTCATATTTATTACTCAAAGTTAATTTTATATTTTCCAAAATTAAATTCTCTACTATCTCTCTCAGCCTTCAATTTTTTGTTTTTAGAAATATTTGTCATGTAAAATGATTTAACAAAACTAATCCGTGGTTTGTTCCACTGTTGAGCATGCAAATTTAACTCTAGAGATTAAAAATTAATTTTGATATGTTAAATTTTTCTTAAATATAATTAATTTTACTTTTAAAATTAATTATAACTTAGTTATAATTTATATATTCTATTATACAATTTATCACCTTAATTTAGTTACAAACGAATGTATTTAAATATAAATTATTTAAAATTTAATTTATGTTTATTAAAAATTAATTAATTAAAAATTAATATTTACTACCGTAAAATTAAACAGATTCACTTGATTAAAACGTGTATGTGCCAACCCTACTAAACCAAACATTTTATTAAAGTAATAAATCAATAAATAATGTTTAGTTAAGCCTTTTAAAATAGAAGAGAAGAAAAAAAGAGTAAAAGGGAGCTAGCTAGCTGGCTTGGTAAGCTAGTGGGCCTATGGTATATAGGCCAAAGCCCAAACTATGCCAGCCCAAAAAAGATGCAAAGAAAGACCAATAGTAACAGAAAGGTGTAGCAAATTTTCATTTTCATTTCCATTTACCATTTCGAAGGGAGTAAGTAACAGTGATTTGTTAAGAGGAACGAAGTGAGACAACAAAACAGTTTTGGAATTCGAAGAAATGGATAGAGAATGGGGTTCGAAACCTGGAAGCGGAGGAGCAGCGACGGCGCAAAACGAAGCAATAGACCGTCGGGAGCGTCTCCGGCGACTTGCACTAGAAACAATAGATCTAGCAAAGGATCCATATTTCATGCGCAATCACCTTGGTAGCTACGAATGCAAACTCTGTCTCACTCTTCACAACAACGAAGGCAATTACCTTGCTCACACACAAGGGAAGCGTCATCAAACTAATCTCGCTAAGCGTGCCGCACGTGAGGCCAAAGATGCTCCCACTCAACCCCAACCTCATAAGCGCAAACTCAACCTTCGCAAAACTGGTACCAAAACCCTTATTTCTTTATTCAATTTAACCACTCCTAATTTATTTATTTTAATAATTAATAATGTAATGTGTTGCAGTTAAAATTGGTCGTCCTGGTTACCGTGTAACTAAGCAATTTGATCCTGATACTAAGCAAAGATCTCTCCTATTCCAGGTTTTTCTTTGTTTTCCTTACTAAAATTCTCATTTCAAGTTTAAAGTGAGAGCTTATTTGCAGATACAAATGAATGTTTTCAAGTATATGTTAAATTGAAGACAAAGTTATTCTTGCGGTTCTTTATGTTATTTAGTTGTATTATAATAGTCTTTTTAAGTTTATTTAATTGGTTTGGATTGGTTGTTTAATTGTTATGAGACTTAGAAGACTAATCTGGAATAATTAAATAATTTAAAGGACTGTATGAGCACTTTTGCCTAAATTATCTACGAACATTTTTTGTTGTTAGATTTTGATGGTTACATACTTCAAATTGATTTAGGGAAAATTAGGAGGATTATGATTATGATTATGATTATGAATATGGATAATGGTTGTATACATACTATACATACAAGATATAGGAGGATTATGAACAAAAGTGATGGAGTGAAAATTAGGGTAGCAGCTATTGGTGAAAAGGATGATGGAGTTGAGTGTTACTATAGTTGGTTTGTTTGGGTTTGTTGTGGGGAGAAGACTCATAGAAATGCAAGTGAAGAGAGTAGATTTGATGAAGGATAGTATTGATATTAGGGGTAAATTAGAGGGGCATCAGGGAATGTTATAAGAGAACATCCAATGGTAATCCTTAGAGGGTCTTTACAATCAGAATTTGTGTTCTTAACTAGTTTCACTAATAGAGAAGATTGGCGTGGCTGCAATGCAACTCGCAATGACGATTACTTGTTGATGCAACAGATCCTTTAACCCTAAACTCTAAACCATGGATTCCTAAGGGTTGCACAATTAGAACAAAAAATGAATGAATTGCTTCAAAGTCATGTGACACTCTTAAGTTACCCACAATGAGTTGCACCATTGGAGGTGCTTTTAGTCATACCATTAAGAAGCATTTGGATTTAAATGGTTTGTCATTAGGGAGAATTTATTTATGACAGGACGTTATGCTGCTTCTGCTTAATCCATGTATTCAACTATGAGAAAAGACTTTGGTGGTTGTGGTTGATGTTTTTGTTAATTACACTTCTCCTTATGACCTATTCTTCTAACATATTATATTATAAAACAATTTCTCTTAAAATTTCAATTGACGCAGATTGAATATCCTGAGATTGAAGACCTCACAAAGCCTAGGCATCGGTTTATGTCCTCCTATGAGCAGGTAGTCTTTTAATTTATTGATTTACACCTCCTCTATCTTTCTCCATTTGAGTGTTGCGCTCGCATTCTATAGTCAAAGTTGTGCAGTTATTTGCTGTACACACTCACAGACCATGTTTTAATATTTCTCTTTTTCTGTTGATCACATTTTTTTGTGTACAGAGGGTGCAACCATTTGATAAAAGATATCAGTATCTCTTGTTTGCAGCTGAACCTTATGAAACAATATCTTTCAAGGTAAATAATTGCTCTAGTTTATTTTTTATTGTGTTTTGGGTCTCAAGCACATATGTTTTGAGTTGTGGAAGTTTACTTTTTGTACTTGTTAATCTACATTTTCAGGTACCTAGCACAGAGATTGATAAGTCCACTCCAAAGTTTTTCTCGCATTGGGACCCAGATTCAAAGATGTTCACAGTTAGTATATTTACTCCTCTTTCCTATTATCTGTGATGGAAAAATTTGTCCATCGAAGTATACATATTTTGTGTGTGATGTAATTAAATTAATGCTATCTGCATCATCCATGCAAAAACTAAAACCAGCTTTCAAAAGAAAAAATACTCACCTTGTCTTTGATAAACAACACTCTTTCTGAAAAATGATATATCGTTTAAAAACTTTTATTGACTTCAAAATAAGCTATTCCAAACTTGCTCTCAATCTTTAGACATCAAAGCACCTGATTGGTCAAGCAAATCCTACCCTTGAAATTTAATCAGTTGGCCTTTATAGATTCAATGCAGGATGGCAATGAAAATTTCCCTTCATTCATGCTTTCTCTTTGTTCTTTTTGGTTATGTAGCATGCATTATAGATGTTTCATTTCCACTAACAGCTGCTGATGACAACTGACACTTGTTTGCAGCTGCAGTTGTATTTTAAAACCAAGCCGCCAGAGACAAACAAACCACAACCGCCTGCCTCTACACCCAATGGCACCACAGCACCGGGTGTTCCACCAAGGCCTCTGCCCCCACCACCACAAGGTCAACTACCACCACCGCCACCTCCTCCACAAGGGCTACCACCTGGAGCACCTATGGGAAATCCTCCTCGGG
Source organism: Cicer bijugum (assembly GCA_037974875.1). Taxonomy (NCBI): domain Eukaryota; kingdom Viridiplantae; phylum Streptophyta; class Magnoliopsida; order Fabales; family Fabaceae; genus Cicer; species Cicer bijugum. Next base: position 20,513,281 of record JBBPBT010000850.1, on the reverse strand, counting down.
CCCCTCCACCTCCAATGCCAGGGTCAATGCCTCCACCACCTCCTATGGCTGCAAATGGTCCTAGACCTGTACCTTCTGGTGCAATGCCGCCTCTTCCACCCCCAGCCCCCATGGGTGCTAGACCTCCGTCAATGCCACCTCCACAAGGTTTTCCAGGCCAACAGATGCAGGGTTAAGGCATCCATTTGATTCCACCAACCCCTATTGCGTGTGACCTTTATTCTGGCCTTAGGGCATATGCTGATCACTATTGAGTGTTAAAAAGATGTAGTTGGACGCACCTTATCCAAAGGCTCAATATTGATGTTATGTCAGATGCTAGTTTTCATGAGTAATACCCCGAATTGCTAATACATTTTTCGTTGCATCTCATTTTCTAATTTTCATGTTTATACATTGCAGTATAAATTTGTCTGGTATTCGTTATTTATGCTGACCATACTCCATAGAATCTGGTTCTGTAATCCCTTGGTATAGATGGGAAATTTTTGGTTTGATTGCTGCATCAATGTTCTTTTTTTTCTCTTAAAAAAACAGGAAATGCTCTATAGAGTAAAACATTTTAATATCAGTATACAATACATTGATACTACACCACGGGACGATAAAAATCAGAATAGCATCAGCATGTGAAAATTTAATTTATGAGTGACTCAATCTTTAAGAATGTCAGATGATAATGTACAATAACAAGCAAATGCTTTTATTATTGAGCAATGACTCTAATTCATTCACACAGCTCATTCAAGCACAGGAACATAATGACATCATATGCTCATACACATGAAAAATGATTACAACGCTGGTGGAGTAAATATAGCTAAATTTTCAATGAAAATTCAGAACAAGAACTGACTATTACATAACAATACTTAGAAAAAGCATATGCTTTTTATTCACTCGTGAGCAACAACAACTACTTGTTTACCAACATTGCGACCGCCATACAAGCCAATCAACGCTGCAGGACCATTCTCAAGACCCTCAACTATGTCTTCCACATACACAATCTTCCCTTCTCTGATATGAGGCAGGATGAAATCCAAGAATTTGGGATATAGGTGATAGAAATCAGCGGTGTTAAACCCTTCCATTCGAATCCGCTTATATACGACATGTGCCAAATTTGTTACACCTTCAGGTTGAGTAAGATTGTACTGTGAGATCATTCCACATGCAGGTATTCGACCATGGACTCTCATATTCGGGAGTACTGCATCAAGTGTCTTGCCACCAACATTCTCAAAGTAAATGTCAATGCCTTCAGGGAAGTGTCTGATTTGTATATTCCATACATTAGTCACTACTGTATTTTATTTTTAGGCACACAAAAAAGTAACATCTAAATCTTCCTATTACCAAACTGTTCAAATACAGAATACAAACCTTTTCAAAGCTGCATTAAGGTCAGGCTCTTCCTTGTAATTGAAACCTCCATCAAACCCAAATTTATTTTTCAATAGATCCACCTGATTCAAATGATGTTGTTGATTCATTATTTATGCAGGCACTTATATAACAACAATAGTAATTACAGAAATACCTTGTCTTTACTTCCAGCACTTCCAACAACATAACATCCTGTCAATTTAGCGAATTGACCGACAAGTTGACCAACTGCACCAGATGCAGCTGAAACAAAAACATTCTCTCCTTTTTTAGGAGAGCCTAATTCAAAGAAACCAGCATAAGCAGTCAATCCTGGCATACCTGTTCTCAAAAGAAAAACACAACATATGTCACAAAGGCACAATAAAATGGTAGAAAACTACGCGACTAACACCGTTAAGATTCAATACGTGGAAGCATACCGAGAATCCCGGTATAGTACGAAAGCGGAACATCAGTGTGCTCAATTTTGAAAAGTATTTGAGTTGATGGAACCAAACTGTACTCTTCCCATTTAGAGAATCCCCACACTAAATCACCTTCCTTGTAATTAGGGTCTCCAGATTCCAGAACTTTAGACACTCCAAAACCTGCTATTACCTACAATTAACTCAAAAATTATCAGAATATTCTTTGATTAATTTCAATCTTGACTTAAGAATAAAACTGAAATTCTAATCACACAAATTACCAACATCACGATTACCACTTGCTAATATCAAGCAATTCATTTGAACTGTCAAAAAAACAAAATCTCATCATACAAACATAATTTTACATACAATATTTTTTAAAACAACCAAATATAAAAAAGTACAATAATCATATTAACATACAGTTTTCTTTCTTTAGACCATTCTGATTCATACATAAGAGTTTCCGAAACTATTAATTTGATAAGAAATTCATCGTATCAAAATTGTAAGCTTACTAAAAAGTTGATCCATGCAGAGACTAATTAATTTACATATTAAAAAAGCTACTTTAAGGATCAAATTTGACATATACATAAAAGGGTCACCCTTAAAACCATTAACTTACAGATTGAGGGGTGTAGGAAAGAGGATTAGGAGGGCCTTGTGGTTTGTTCATGAGATTTCTCATGAATGGATCACAAGACAAGTAGAGATTCTTTAGCAACACATCATTGGAACCTTGTGGAAGCTTGAGAGTAATAGTACTGTCAACAATGTTCATGTCTGATTCTTTAGGAAAACCAGACACATAGTCCTTCAGAATCACTTGCTTGTTCCTCAATTGAGTCATGTTTTGAATTGTTTCAATTCATTCAGTTTGCAATAGAAAAGTGATGAATGAAGGATAAGCTAAGCCAAATTATAGAAGTGGGATCATGATGCTTTAAAGTTGAATGAATGAATGGTAGCAAGTGAGTGTGAGTCCTCAAAATTACACTTTTTGTTCTTGACAAACTCAAAATTACAATTAAAAGCTATAAACTCTTGTGTTAAGGAATATTAGTATATTTCACTAAAATTTATTTAATTATTTAAAAAAATACTTTGCACCAAAAAAATACTAGTAAGTAATGAATGATAAGATTTATATGAAAAGATAAATGATAAAAATTTAGTGATTATGAACTATTAATGCAAAAAAAACTTGCATATTAAATCACATCTCACCCTAATATAATATTTTTTTCTTAAAGAGTTTAGTAGTGAAACTTACACAAATTAATTATGAAGAAATGAGAGATTTTGAGTTCAAACTCGTGATTCAACATATCAAATGTCTCTATAACTATCATATAAATTGTATTTAACCGATAATATTATTTTATTATATCACGTTTAAAATATTAGTTCAACAAAGCATCTACATTGTTGTGTCAATTTTTTTTCCCTGTATATTGTGGATATAATGAAGATGAATGTGAGGACATTGTACATATACATATAGTCAACAAAGGAAAGAAAAAGACAAATTAGTAATCGTGGACCTAATATCTTTGATGTGGTGGTCTTATTCTTTCAATTAGAGCATATTTAATAGGTGTTATATGTGAGGTTTGGTGATTTAGTCCCATGTTTGCTATTTTTTCCACTTTTTTATTGAATTTTAGTTCTCGGTAATGTATAATTGAGTAAAATAAATTACTTGATCATAATTTCCGGTAGCATATTTGAAGGCAAGTGAACAAACACAAAAGATACATGAGTAATCTTCTTGAGGTGTTCATTAAAATTAAAATGTGGGGTAGAGGTATCATCTTAACTCTCTTTGTGAGCCCAAAATACTAAGTACAGTACGATTTAAGAAATCTATAAGCAAATCCACATAGTTTTTACTCCAATGGTGTTTCTTTTTTTCTAAGATCTCACCACAACACTAAATCAACAAGTAGTTTTTTTTAACAAAATGGAAAAATAATAATAATAAAAATAAAAAAACCTATTGGAAAAATTAAAAGTCCATATCTCAAGTTTTGTTTTGAACTGTAAGCCATTTCATTTTTTTCTATAGCTCAACCATAATCATTTTCCCTCTATTCTCACTCTCCACAACCACTTTTCCAATAAGGCTACATTGAAAGCCTTCAAATTTTAAAACATGAAACTATAGTTAATGGTCATACTCCAGTTGAAATATATCTGAATTAAATTATTATATACTATTAGAAGTAACAAAGAAGCACATAATGGAGGTTTTATTTATCATCATAAGATGTCACTGAAGCAAAAAATTATTACAATCAACAGAGTGGAGAAAGATGATTGCCAAAGGCCATACAAAGAGGGCTTGATATTCAACACAAAATCATATAAAAGAATCGGCGTTCATTCACGAGCAATAACAAGCACTTGTTTTCCAACATTGCGACCGCTAAAGATGCCAACCAAAGCTGCAGGTCCATTCTCAAGTCCCTCAGCTATGTCTTCCACATAAACAATCTTACCTTCTCTGATATGAGGCAGAACAAACTCCAAGAATTTGGGATATAGGTGATAGAAATCAGTTACAATAAAACCTTGCATTCGAATCCGATTGTATATGAGATGTGCCAAATTTGTTACACCTTCATGTTGTGTAAGATTATATTGTGATATCATTCCACAGACGGGTATGCGGCCATGTAGTCTCATATTCAGGAGTACAGCATCAAGTGTCTTTCCTCCCACATTCTCAAAGTATATGTCAATGCCTTCTGGAAAGTGTCTGATTTACATAAAATTGATAGTTATTAGTGTTGCCACATGTTACTAACTACTAAGTACAGTAACTATACTTTTTTTATGTCTATAAACAAATTGACTTCAAATTTCTCTACCATAAAACTGTTAAAAACTTACTTTTTCAATGCACCACGGAGGTCAGTCTCTTCTTTGTAGTTAATGGCTTCATCATATCCAAATTTTTTTTTTAATAGATCCACCTGGTTGCAGAAGCATACATATAAGTAAAGGAGGACAGATTATTTTTTCATTCAAGTTACAACAAAGCAAGCGCAACTACTATTGCCGATTCCTGCTACAATTTACTTCAATTAGGCCAACTATGTAAACACTTCCTGAATTGAAAACAGTATTTTTTTGTAATATAATTAGGCTAATTCTAGTGTTCAACCCAGCAAGAGAGCAAAGAGACCTTGATTGTTCTTATTGTAATTAGGGCCATTGAAAACAGTAGAACTTTAAACAGAAGAATTTTCATCATTTATGCAGACACTTATAACAAAAATAATTAGATAAATACCTTCTCTTTACTTCCAGCACTTCCCACGACATGGCAACCAGTCAATTTGGCGAATTGCCCAACAAGTTGGCCGACTGCACCAGAGGCAGCTGATACAAAGACATTCTCTCCTTTCTTTGGAGAGCCTACTTCAAAGAAACCGGCATAAGCAGTCATTCCTGGCATACCTGCACTCAAAGTAAAACACAACATACGTCAGAACGGCACAACAAAAGCAGAAAACTATGCAACTAACATCCATAAGCTTGCTTGCTTGCATGCTAGATACTTATTGCATATTTGGTTTTGCGATGACAAAAATTGATTTTAAATTAGTTGATTTTAGTTAAAAGTGAGTTGAGCGTAAAATGATTTACGTTGTGATATATTCACGTAAAAGTGAGTCGGACAAAATTTCAGTGTAAAAATCACATTTGAACTCAAAAGCTACAAATCCTAGCTTCAAGCTATAATCAACTCTTGAGGCAAAATCAATTATATTCAATAACACTAAAACATGTCAAAATCAATTTTACACCTCTAGAATCAATTTTGACTCTCCCAAAAGTGGAACCAAAATGCACTAAGAATCCTTCCGAAGAAGCATAACGTACACTCAGAAAATAAAACATAAAACAAAACAAATCATAACTATAAGCAGATAGAAAGTTATACAAAAGCATTGAACTATCAATTCCAAATAAGTACAGGGCTCATTCAATATTGATTATCTTCCAAACCAAAGCAGGTCACACACAAATAGTTTAATGAACAAAGAATCAATTCCATCCATATAACTTCCATTGAACAAAAGAAGAAATAGGAAAAGGAATGTAGGACTAAAGTGACCAAACAATCCGACAACCATCTTTCCAAATGGTACTAAACAAAGAAAGAACTCATTTATCACACGGAAACATCATAACTTGAGGCCTGCATATAATGATATCAAGGGCATTCTTCACTAAAAATCAACATAATTAATTGAAATTGTTGAGAATACATACCAAGAATTCCAGTATAGTAGGAAAGAGGAACATCTGTGTCCTCAATTTTGAAAAGTATTTGAGCTGAAGGTAACAAGCTGTACTCTTGCCAATTAGTAAACCCCCAAACCAAATCACCTTCCTTATACTTTTGGTCTCCAGATTCCAGTACTTTAGACACACCATAACCAGCTATAGGCTGCAATTACTAAAAATTGATCAGTAATTGCACAATACAATTTCAATATTGCAACCATTCTTCAATCAATATCAATCTCGAATTAAAAATAAAACAGAAATTCTAATCACACAAACAAACTACACATCAATTGATTCTAAGTACAAATCACATAACTACTTCAAAGTATCCAGCAATTCCTTCAAATTTTCACATACAAAAAAACTCAGTAAACAAATAAATCCATTGACACAAATCAATCACCAAAAACATCAATTTGCAAACAAATGTATCATATCAAAATCAAAATTGTAAACCTACTAACAAGTCAATCCAATGAATACAGAGACTAATTTACATATAAAAAAACGTAACTTTAAGGTTCAATTTGACAAATACCGAAAAGGGTTGGGTTCCCACAAAACTAAAATAACTGACTTACAGATTGAGGAACATAGGAACGAGGATTTAAAGAGTCTTTTGGGTTACTCATGAGAGTCCGCATGTAAGGATCACAAGACAAATATAGATTTTTGACCAAAACATCATTAGAACCTTCTGGAAGCTTTAGAGTTATGGTACTGTCAACTATGTTCATGTCGGATTCTTTAGGAAAACCAGAAACATAGTCCTTAAGAATCACTTGTTTGTTCCTTACTTCTGCCATTTTTGTTACTGTGATTGTTACAACACAAAAACAGAACTCAAATAAAAGAAAAGAGGATAAGCAAAAATTTAGGAAATGAAAATGAGAACATCGTGATTTTATAGAGAAAAACTAAATTATAAATTCGTAAATATTGGTCGGTCATTCAATTTTGTTTGTTATTCATATCGTATACAACTCCTTTGGCTACGTATAAATGTGACGTAAGACATTCGTATTTGCTTACCAAATAATCAAATCCAGTAGTAAAGGGAACTTTTAATCGAATGTTCTTTAGACTCTATTGGAGAATGTCGATATGTTAATTTATAAATTATATTAAACCAACTTATATGTTTCATCTATTAGATGAGATTTGTTTGGTAAACAAATATTTTCATAAAGTTATAGTTTATTTGGAAATACTATTTTAAATAACATTTAAGTTTATAATTTTTTACATTTTTTAAAATAATTTTATTAATTCATTTTTATTATTTTTTAAGTTAAATAACACTTTTGATTTCTTAATTTAATTTTGTTTTTAGTCTTTTATTTTATTTTTTTCTAATTTGGTCATTTATTTTAATTTTAAGTGATAATTTGATCTTTTATGTTTTAAAATGTCAACAGTGTTATCATTTTCTTTTACAAAAAATTAAAATTTTCAAACAAAATCTATAAAATTAATTATCATCTTCAATATGATGCAAATTTTATCAAATTCATAACTTAAAATTTTAAATAA
>JBBPBT010000850.1:20494961-20505631 GCA_037974875.1 Cicer bijugum | reverse complement strand
TTGAATATCAAAATATGAGTTTATTTGAATATTTGAGTTATGCATTTGATGAAATTTGCATTATATTGAAGATGATAATGAATTTTGTTTGAAAATTTTGATGAATATTTTAAATTTTTGTAAAAAATAAGATAACATTGTTGACATTTTAAAACATAAAAAATTAAATTATCATTTAAAATTAAAATAAATAATCAAATCTAGAAAAAAAATAATTATCACTAACTTATATATAAAACCTAATTGTCCTACTAACTTACTATTCACCCATTATTTTTAGTATCTTCTTCTCGGAGATATTTATTTATTTTTTTCAATGTGGTAGTGTTATTTCTACATAATACATCCATTTTTTTTAATCCTTGCCAAAATATTCACAACAAAAAATTTAACTTCATATATGTCAAAAATCTCTATCAAATAACACAAAATTGACAAAGACATACATGAATCGAGTTGGACTCAATTTCTTTAATTCCTTGCCAAAATAACTCATAAAATCTGTCATCTTATTCATTTGACAAGAAATTCATAAAGTTAAATTTACTTTTTATGTCAAATTGTAAACCGTAAAATGAATTGTTTTTTACGATTACTATTTATACACACAAAGTTTGTTAAACTTTTAGATAATTCTTCAAATTAAGGTTTTTATTGTAATAAAAAAAATGTAAATGATGTAAAAAAAAATGAATTCCATAGTTTTTATTTTTTATTTTTATTTCAGAGTTTTGTTATATTTTTTGGATTTTTGACCATAAAAGTCATAAATGAGATAAATATAGTAAAATAAAGAAAAGAGTAAACATGAGAGACATATCAAGGGAATTGAGCAATCACCTTGGGAGAAGCAGAATTCGGAGATAAATGTGAAAGCTATAAGATAATATCAACTAACTAACGACATGAAGAAGAATAAAACATAAGAAATAAAGTGTATCGACATAGAGAAGAAAAAAATATAAATAAAGTGAAGTAGGAAAAGAAATTGAGTAAAAAAATAATAGATCAACTAAAACAATAGGCAAAAGATTGAATAAAAATGTCATGCTTTTTGTTATTTTAAATTAAATAATCATGTTCTTTTATGTTATTTTATATTATTAAAAACTAAATTTATTAAACACTTTAATTTCAATTAATTAGCTTTTCAGCTATAAGTCATTATCAACTATCAATTAAGTTTTCAGCTATTAGTAAGCTTTTCAACTATCAACTAACTTATAATTTAATTTTATCAAAACAAACCTTAATAGACTCACACATAAAGATGATAAATTACATTTCACATATATCTCCTTTTAATTAAATATAATTGATAAATACAAATATTTTCTACAAAATACATCACTTCTTAATTTGAAGTTGAAAGAACGTAATATATATTGCGATTCTTCGTTCCATCTCACTTTTTTTTGTTTGAATTCTCCCTATCTTATTTTGTTCGCAATTTTTTCTACCTTTATACTATTGAACTTTTTTTTTCTACTTATGATATATGTATTATTCTAGGACACAAATAAATCCATTGACACAAATCAATCATCAAAAACATTAATTTGCAAACAAATGTATCATATTAAAATCAAAATTGTAAACCTACTAACAAGTCAATCCAAGGAATATAGAGATTAAGGTTCAATTTGACAAAGATTGAAAAGGGTTGGTTTCCCACAAAACAAAAAGTACTAACTGACTTACAGATTAAAGTGATCGGGAATAAACACAAAATATACGATAACAAGTAATACGCATCGGATATAAAATTTCCTTAACTTGTAAGAAGTCGTGAGGAGTAACAACAAATATACGACACCAAATTAATTAAAATAAAAGACGTAATAAACTCCGATATTTTAACGTGGAAAACCTCTCAATGGAAGGATAAAAACCATGGGTCGTCTAGACCAAAGAAATAGTTCCACTATAATCAAATAAGGATACAAGAGAGTCTCAAAATGATGCACACAGTTTGCCTACAACTAACCAAAACAACAAAGCAATAAAACCTACAAATGAAAAACAAGAAGAAGAAAAACACCAAACAGCCTGCTGCTGTGCGAGACGGTTTCTCCCCCTCTGGACATTGTTTTGTCGATCCGACCGTTGAAAACAAAAGCCTGAATGTTGCGAACCTGGTGTAAAAAAATTAGCCCGACCCAACGGTTATCGAATGTGCAATCAATGTTTTTATGAGACTGATTTAACAAAATCGAAAATAGGGTTACTTCTCTCTTTTGGTGGTTGTCTTTCCTATCAAATTAGTCTCTCTCTTGTAACCCTAATTAGACCAATCTCCACTTAAATAAGTGAGACACGTGAGCTACAACATTTGGGCCTTTCTCCACATAACAAATTTCAAACTTCCCTCTTGGTAATACTTTAGTCATCATATCATAACTATTATAATCAGTATGAACTTTAATCAATTCCAACAACTTATCTTCCAAAACATCACATATCTAATGATACCTCACATCAACGTGTTTGGACCTACTATGAAACATTGAATTCTTATTAAGATGAATGACACTTTGACTATCGACAAATAATATATAGTTGTCCTGAATAAACCCAAGCTCCTGCAAGAATTTCTTCAACAAAATCAACTCTTTGCATGCTTCAATAATGACAATGTACTATGCCTCAGTTGTAGACAATGCTACACATTTCTATAATCTAGACTGACAAGCCACAATTCCATCTGCAAATTTAATCATGTAGCCTGAAGTTGATTTTCTTGATTCAATATCTCCAGCCATATCTGAGTCGAAGTACCCCACTAAAATAGGTTTGTCACCTCCAAAACAAGGCCTCATACATGTAGTACCACAAAGATACATCAAAATCCATTTTACAACATTCCAATGTTCTCTACCTGGATTTGACAAAAATCTACTGATTGTACCAACATCATGCACAATATTTGGTCTCGTACACACCATTGCATACATCAAACTATCCATGGCAGAAGCATAAGGAACTTGTCCCATGTTTCTTTTCTCATCTTCACTAGAAGGACTTTGTTTAGAACTCAACTTAAAGTGAGCAGCAAGTGGAGTACTCACAACTTTGGAGTTTTCCATCTGAAACCTTTGTAACACTTTCTCAATATAGTGTTCTTGTGACATCCAAAGTTTATTCTCTTTTCTGTCACACATGATTCTTATGCCAAGAATTTGTTTAAATGCTCCCATATCTTTCATGACAAAGGACTCACCCAACTGCTTCTTTAACCTGTCAATCTTGGAAATGTTTTTCCCAACAATAAGTATGTCATCAACATATAATAACAGAATAATGAAATCATTGTTAGAAAACTTTCTAACAAATACGCAATGGTCAGAAGTAGTCTTCATGTATCCTTGGTCATACATAACAGACTCAAACGTTTTGTACCACTGCCTTGGAGCCTGCTTTAAACCGTATAGACTCTTTCTTAGTCTACACACATAGTCTTCCTTGCCTTCAACAAGAAAACCATCAGGTTGCTTAATGTAAATCTCTTCCTCCAAATTACCATGAAGGAAAGCCATTTTTACATCCATTCGCTCTACCTTTAAGTCAAGAGTAGTTTCCAAACTCAACACGGTTCTAATTGATGACATTTTTACCATAGGTGAGAGAATCTCATTAAAATCAACACCCTTTCTTTGATGAAAACCTTTCACCACTAATCTGGCTTTTTACCTCGGAGACCTTGAGTTACTCTTAATTTTCACTCTATAGATCAACTTGTTTCCAAAGCCCTTTTTCCTTTTGGCAGTTTCATCAAATCATAAGTGTGATTATCATGCTAGGATTTCATCTTATCTTGCATTGCATCCAACCACTTTTGACTTTCTTCACTCTCCGTGGCCTCTTGAAAACACTCAGGTTCCCCTTCATCAGTCAACTTCACATACTGTAACACCCCAAATTTTAAATAAATATTTTCTTAATGAAATAGGATTTTAGATAATTAATTTGATTTTAAAACTATTTTAGAATATATGTTGATAAATCTTGTGACTAACTTTCGTTATATGAAAGTTTTCTATTATACGCTAATTTTGTATATATTTGACTAAATAAGTGATATAAATATCAAATATTATATCAAATTAGGGATTTTATATATTTTTCTATAAATAATAGTATTTTAGTGTAAATATTTTAAAGAATAAGATTTTAGGTGACTCTACATGTATATGTGTGTTTGCAGTTAATGTGATATTTTTTGGTATGTTTGACCGATGTTAAGTGAACACATAATTATATTTAATTATTTATAAATATATTTTATTTTAATTATTTATCGTACAAATAATTATCTTGATATATTAGTAATTTTAATATTGATTTTCTTTATTTTTATATAGTTGCACATATTTATTTTTAATTATTAAGTAATATAAATTGTTGATGTTATTTTATTTATTTTATCATCTAAAATATTCTATAAAGATGATGTATTTTTATGTGATTATTTTAAAAGATGTTATAGTAATAATTATAGTTATTATTTTGAATATGAGAGTTTTGGGTAAAATTATATTTATCTATGTTTAGGATAGATGATATTATGTTAAAATGAGTCTTTTGAGAAAAAAATTTATAGGAAAGTAAAATAAACTATTTATTTATTAAGGACTTTTAGAAATACTAAAAAAAGAATTTTGGATAAGACGACTATTTACACCCTATTTTCTACTTCTGCATATTAATTTAGGCTATTACTGATTATACTTTTTCTTTTCTACACCTGCAAGTTGTTCATTACATCCCATTTCTGCTTCAGACTGGACTCCCCTATGTTGGGCCTTACAGACTGTGTTTACTCCTGCACCTGTACATCTGTCATCTACACTCCTCAATCTGCAATCAAAAAACAAAAAGCAACAACACGCATAACACCCTATTCCTCTCAAATTCGTCCCATCAATTACTTTCCATTTTTGAAAGGATCCCAACCTCTATCCCATACAAAATCGGTCAATCAATCCATTTTTGGCATCAATTTTATCAATCGTGACTCCGTTTAATAAAAAACAATTGTGTTTCTTTCCTTGGGCGAGCTGTTTTTGGCCGATTCCGATCAACACATTTTTCGTCTCAAAAAACTGACATCGTTTTTGGATTCTCTCGTCGTAATCTTTAAGAAGTACTACTCATTTGTATTTTTCGGTGAAGTTGACGTTTGACCCTTCTAGCGCTCTAACAAGTCGGTGAGACATTTTATGCACTTTTTTCTCATCGTTTTGACTCCAATTTTGTTCCTATAATTATTACTAATTATTTAACATTTATTTTTATGCTCCACATAATTTACCAGTCACGTCTCACCGATTTTGTGAACTCGTCGTTTATTCATATTCGCTCGCTGTACGTTGTCGATATGCAGTTACTGTTGAATATTTCCATTGATTTCTGTGTTTGAGAAAACGTCTAAATAAGGTAAGGGGTGAGAAAACGTTTGAATTCATGAGTATAATATAATGTGAGACGAACGAGAAAACTGTATTTCCAAACGATTCATCAGAGGCTCGCTATGTACAACGGTAACACTTTGAGTGATAAATTGATTAATGTGAAAATATGGAAATTGTGAGATTTAAATATGGAATAAAAATATTTATAAAGTGTTAATTGATTTAATTTTGTTAAGTGCGTGGTATTTGATATTGTTGTGATATTTAATTTCAAATGAATTTGATGCATATGTTTGATTAGACGGATTTATGTGATGTGATTTTAAAATATTGATGCATGGTATGATATATGTATGCAGGATGATCATGATGATTTTTATTGTATGATTTGATATCTTGCCTGTTTGCCTCTCAACTGAAACATGAAATTGTTTGAATTTCTCCAACACTTGGTCTTTTGTCTTTAGAACATAAACCTATAGTTTCCTAGAACAATCATTAATAAAAGTAACAAAATAAAGTGAATCGCTAAAAGATTTTACCTTTAAAGGGCCACATACGTCATAATGCACCAACTGAAGCAACTCTGACTTTCTAGAGGGAGGATGCCTTTTGAGGGGTACTCTAGTCTGTTTATCAATCATGCAGTGAAAATATTTCTCCAAATCTACATTATTCAATCCTGGAAGCACATCCTTTCTAGGTAAGCAATTTAACCCATTTTCACTAATATGGCTAAGCCTTCGGTGCCACAAAGATGATTCCATATCCACAACATTCACACTGTCTTTTGCAACGAAAGTTTTTGTCCAATACAGTTTACTAATTTTCTCCCCTCTAGTCACAACCAAGTTACCTTTATTGAGTTTCCACTTTTTAGAAGTAAAATATTATCAAAACCACTTTCATCAAGCATATACACAGAGATCAAATATAAGCGAACATCTGGAGCATGTTTGACTCCTTTAAGCAACAATTGGATTCCCATGTTGGTTTGCAAGCATACATCACCAACACCAATTACCTTATATACACCATCATTACCCAACTTCAAAACTACAAAGTCACTTGAAGTATAAGATGTAAAGAACTTATTCCTCGGTGTAACATGTAGTGTAGCACCACTATCATTTATCCACATGCTCTCATCAGATATAAGACTAATTGACTCATAGTCACGGAGAATAACAAGATCGCCACTAGTAGCAGTATTAACACGGTCATCATCACTATCATCTTCACGACCCCTTTGTTTCTTCTTATTTTTCTTGCCTTTGTTCTCCTTTTTTCCACAGAAAACAATTATTCTGTATGTGCCTTGTTCTATGACAATAATGACACTCCATATTTTTGTATCTAGACTTGAACTTGCTTATGCTATTTTCTCTACCACCCTTCGGTTCTTTTTTTTGACTTCTCCCCTATTTTCAGTGACAAGATCTTCAGATTGAGATGAAGAACCTTGTATCTTCCTTCTCATTTCCTCATTCAAAACACCACCCTTAGCTGTTTCCAAAGAAACAACACCATTAGGAGCTGAACTTGTTATAGAAACCCGAAATATCTCCCAAGAATATGGTAAAGATAATAGTAAAAATAGTCTCAATAGCTCTTCATCAAACTTGATACTTATTCCAAACATTTGGTAAAGGAGCCCTGAAATTCACTCAAGTGGTCTGAAATAGATATTCCCTCCTTATACTTCAAACTTAAGAAACTATTCAGTAAGAATAATTTATTATTCCCTGATTTAGAGGCAAACAAAGTCTATATTTTATCCCACATAGCTTTTGTATTTGTCTCATTAGCAATATGATTATAAACATTATCTTCTACATATTGCCTAAAAAAACTACATACCCCTATTGTTCCGTAGATTTATCAACCGTTTTTTTAGAAAAAATAGGAAGATGCATTTTCTTCACAAATAACAAATTTTTCTTCTTGCCCTTCAACAAATGGTAATTAGCAGCATTCAAGCATACCATCTTTATATTCATATTTGCCTCCATCCTTCAAGCAAGTCAAATAGCCCTTCAACCAAGAGCTCTAATGCCACTCTGATGGGGAATAAACACAAAAAACACAATAACAAGTAATATGCAGAGGATATAAAATTTCCCTACCACAATAACCCGTGAGGAGCAAAAAAAAATATATGGCATCATATTAATGATGTAATCAACTTCGATATTTTAACGTGGAAAACCCCGTGAGGAGCAAAAAAAAAAAATATGGCATCATATTAATGATGTAATCAACTTCGATATTTTAACGTGGAAAACCCCCTAATACAAGGGTAAAAACCACATGTCATCCATACCAAAGAAATAGTTTTACTATAATCAAATAAGGATACAAAAGAGTCTCAAAATGATGCACAGAGTGTGCCTATAACTAGCCAAAACAACAAAGCAACAAGGCTTACAAATGAAAAACAAGAAGAAGAAAAACACCAAAAAATCTGCTGCTGTGCGAGCACGGTTTGTCCCTCTCTGAATGTCGGTTCGCCGATACGAATGTTGAAAACGAAACCTGAATGTTGCGAATCTTCTATCCAAAATTCAGCCCAATCCAACGGTTAACGAATGCACAATCGATATTTTTCTGAGACTGATTTAACAAAATCAGGAATATAGCTACTTATCTATTTTCTCTTTTGGTAGTTGTCTTTTCTATCAAATTAGTCTATCTCTTGTGACCATAATTAGACCAATTTCCACTTAAATAAATGAGACATATATACTACAATATTTGGATCTTTCTCCACATAAAAAGGGAGTCTAATATCCAATACCCAACATATAAACATAAGAACCAGGATTGAAAGAGTCTTTTGGGTTACTCATGAGACAAATATAGATTTCTGACCAAGTCATCATTGAACCTTGTGGAAGCTTTAAAGTTATGGTACTGTCAACTACATTCATGTCGGATTCTTTAGGAAAACCAGAAACACAGTCCTTAAGAATCACTTTGTTTGTTCCTTACTCGTGCCATTTTCGTTACTGTGATTGTTACAACACAAAACAACACTCAAATAAAAGAAAAGACGATAAGCAAAAATTTAGGAAATGAAAATGAGATCATTGTGATTCCATAGAGACAGAAAAAAAAATCGTAAATTGGATTTTGTTTGTTATTCGTATCGTATACAATTTTGCATTGGCTATGTATAATGTGACGTAAGACACTCGTATTTGCTTTACCAAATAATCAATTACTTTGCATCGAGTCAATAGCACATGTGACTTAATAAATTCGCATAAAGATAATAAATTATATTCTACCTATATTCTTTTTAATTAATTATAATTGACTAATTAAAATGTTCCTACAAAATTTGATCACTTCACAAAATTTAAATTTGAAAACATGTATTTTATATTGTGATTCCTCATTCCATTTTATTTTATTTTTTGTGCGGTGAATTTTCTCTATCTCACTTTGTTTGCAATTTTTTCTGCCTTTATTCTATTGAGTGTTTTTTTTGTTGTTGCAATCTATGATATATGTTTGTTGTTCTAGGACCAATTATTCTTTTTTTTTTATTATTATAATATATGAATTTGTTCTACCTTTTCTATTTATGCTATATTTATTCAAATATAGAAGTACAAGAGTGACCTTCAGTGACATAAATTGAAGTTGAAGTATAATAAAGATTTATTCTATAGTTTTTTTTACTATATATTTATTTGATGTTGTTTTTAATGATTTTGTTAAGTAGTATTTATAATTTCTTTTTCTTCTTAAAAGGCAAAAGGACATATAGACAAAAGATAAGTATTTATGATTTATATTTATAAATGCATGAATGCATTATTTTAATGTTACTTGTTTCAAATATAATGAAGCTTAATATTTGTAGAGTTATATATTTTACAAATCAGATTAAAGTTTATGATCTGTTTATTTACCATGTAACATATGAATTACGATTACGTATAGTTTTATATTTGTATTGAGATGTTGAAGATACATTCAAATATTCTAACAAAAAATGCATTCAAATAAGAAGTGTTAATTAAAAAAAAAAACTATCTTTTGTGACAGTCAAAAATTTTAAAAGAGGGAAAAAACAACCACAAAAGATATATATCAATCACAAAATTTTGTTGCGGTAAGAATGGCAACAAAAGTTTTAATTTAAGCTGATCACAATTTGTGAGGATTAAGACCGCCACAAAATATCTATTTTGTGATTTTGTGAGGGTTTAAGTCACCACAAACTATCCTATTTATGGTCATTTTGACCGTCACAAATAGGTAACTTTATTAAAAAAAATTGAAATTAATATTAAAAATATATGTTATAAAAAATTATGATTATAATTTTAAAATTGAAAATGTAAATATAAATAAAAATATTATATATAAAAATAAAAATATTATTTTAATATTAATTAAATTATTACAACGAAAGAAAATAAAATAGTCCAAAATTAATAAATTATATCATACAAATAAAAAATAAAACACACCATAAATAAATAATAATATATAATATATTCATACAAACCCAAAGTAAAAATAGAACATATTATTTGAATACATCAATCATCACAATAATTCATCTGATTATTATCACCATTTCCTCCTTCATTATCTGGTGCAATATTATCCGACGATAAAAGTTCCTCAAAGTATTATTAATTGGTGTTGAAGATAATATGATTTGAAATTGTATTTCATCTTCAAGTACACCACCATTAGTTGATGAAGTCATAGTTGATTCACGGTGATTTAAATTTAGTCTGATCAAGGCAGTTCTTGACACAATTGGTCAGTATGAAGTTTGATTTGCTTGAGGTTGAAGAAATTGTTGTGAAATAACGAGACATACTCATAAATTCCTATAAACCAAAATATAGACAGTAAAAGTATATAAATTTTTTGTACGAACTCAACTACAACTCTTTTTAACGACTAACAATAAATATTAATATCATTAATTTTAATAATATTTTGTTTTTCAAAAAATAGTTACATTAAAATCAATAAGTTTTATATTTATTTCAAAATTTTATTTATCATATATTGAGTCCGTTTGTTTAAGATTTTAAAAAATTTATTTTGATTTTATATTTAAAAAAAATAATTTTTATCAAAGTTTACTTATAAATAATAGATGTTTTTTAAACTCATTTTTTTTAAATAAATAAAATTTATAATTTTGACATTCAATTACTTAAAAAATTACAACTTCATAATAAAATTCTATTTGGCTAAGATAATAGTAAATCATAATAGCAAAAA
>JBBPBT010000850.1:20472611-20494130 GCA_037974875.1 Cicer bijugum | reverse complement strand
AGTATTATAAAAAAATTGTAAATAATCTTGCTATATGGACAAAATTAATAAACCCAAAAATAAATAAAAACTAAGACATTGGTTGATAAAAAAAAAATATATTTTTAAAAGCAACAAAGATAAAAAAAAACTCAGTATTCTAGTTGAAGAGAAATAAAATTTACATATCGAGTTAGAAATATTTTTTTGTCTCCCTTTTTATCTTCGTACCTGATTTTGCTTTTTCTTTTTTAAAAATGGATGATTATATAAAGTTTGAGTAAAAATGGTGCAATAGTGAATCAACAGTGGTTTTCTGATAGTTGAATTCAAATACCTAAAATTAGTCGATGTCTTTTAATATATTTTCTTTTTTAAAGTCATCTAAAACTCTTATTTATAGTAGTGGATTATGTTTAATTATTTTAAGACCTAAAATTTGTCATTAATTATAATCACTTACACATTTTAAAATATTTGCTATTATTTTTAATTAAAGGCAATTAATAAGATAGACTTTTTCTTGTTACAAACTTCCCTAAAAATATGTCATCTTTGATAATTAGAGTCAGTCATCCCGACTTCAAAGAAAAAATAAAGGGTGCAAATCAGTCATCGTAACTTCACATCATTTATGAACATGATCCTTGGATTCATGGATGAAAAATGTGAACCACTTAGAATAAATAATGGTCATTATCTTTTTGATCTTTAAATAGATTTTTTGATACATCGCCTTGATTTCTAGTTGCCTCTGCCTAATGTGTAAAGATACCATACTAATTTTGACCTCTTGACACTCACATATTTTATGCCCCAACATATGGTTACCGTAAAAAATGCATTTTGACAAAAAATATTTATAACACAAGAAATTAGTAAATGAAGGTTTAGACAATAATATTTATTGAGAAGATCTATCATTAAAAAAAAAAAAGGCTTCATAGAGAGAAAATAAGATAATGTAATCTCATATGGATAAATGACTCGATTTGTTAGTAGTATTGCATAATTTCAATCATGTTTTTAACCCACTTTAGAGGAAATGATTTACCCTAATATATCTTCACCTTTTTTAGATTCTCAAGCTAGTGAGCTTCCTTCATTCTATAATTTTTTTGTGGCCTTAATTTTTGATTAGGTTGCCCTTTTGGGTTTTCAACTTAACATGTTTTTTTTCCTTCTAATTTTTCCGAGGTCACCCTTTCGGGTTTTCGACCTAACAGGGATGCATTCATTTTTGCCTAGGTTGTCCTTTCGCGTTGTCGACCTAGTGGGTCATTATTCAATTTTGTACCCTAACTTTGACCTAGGTTGTTCTTTTGGATTTTCAACCTGGTAGGTCTTTGCTTATTTTTGTACCCTAATTTTTTTACTAGGTCTCATTTTCGTGTTTTCACATAGCAAGTCATTATTAAAATTTGTACCCTTATTAATTCCTAGACCGCCCTTTTGGTATTTCAAGCTAACGAGGATTTACTCATCTTTATATAGTAATTTTTCCTAGATCGTCCTTTATGAGTTTTCAACCTAGCGGATCTTTATTAAGCTTTGTATCCTAATTTTTTCTTAGGCAATTATTTCATATTTTTAACCTAGCAAATATTTATTCATTTTTATACCTTAATTTTTGCATGACTCCTCCTTTTGAGTTTTCGACCTAGCAGATGTCCATTTAGATGATATATTTTTGGAAGCATCAACACTCAAGAAGTGATAAGTCTTCTCAATCCACACTTTTGTGTGTCAGAGCCACACTTGAGTATATATATATATTTGGTATTGGGTCTCATATAGTTGGGAGTCCACTTGCCATACTAGTCATATTTGGTTAATTCTTTCTCTTGAAACTTTCAAGCGCAAATGTTCTTCTTTGAAGCTCTTTTAAAAGAGTTGTCTATGACATCTGGCAATCAACATTTTTGTTGAATTGAATTCAGTTGATCAAAATAGATCCTTACTTTTGATAAGGGAATTTTTGTTCGAATGAGTTGTACTGCCTTTATTCTATATAATAAAGAATAAATGGGTGCCCAAGTTATAATCTGATACTTGTAACACCCTAAATTTGATAATAAACTATTTTATTAATTAAATAGGATTTTAAATAATTAATTTGGTGTTAAAATTATTTTAGAATATATGTTGATAAATTTCGTGAGTAACTTTTGTTATAAGGATGCTTTCTATGATGTGTTGGTTTGATAGATGTTACATTTAATGAGCAATATAAATAATAAATATTTATTTTATTATTCTATATATTTTTCTAAAAATAATAGTATTTTAGTGTAATATTTAAATATAAAAATAAAATATTTTATGCGATTTTACATGTATATACGTGTACTCAATCAATGTAATATTTTTCTGTGCATTAGATTGATGTTAAGTATGTACATAGTTATATTTCAACTATTTATAACTACTTTCTATTTTAAATTATTTAATTATAAATAACTATCTTGAGATGTTAGAAATATTGTGATTGATTTCCTTTACTTTTATGTATAACACATGACATGATGATTTTATACATCTTTATTGTGATTTAGTATTTAATATAAATTGTTGATGTTATATTTATTTAATCGTTTTGACTATTTTATAAAGATGATTAGTATTTTTATGGGTTGATTTTGAGAAATATTATAGTAATAATTATAGTTATTATAAAAATGTGTTTTATGGATTAGATCCATATAGAAGAATAAAACCTAATTAAACATATTATTAAAAAACTAAATAAATATCCATATAATTATTTCTTTAAAATAAATAGATAAATAAATAATAATGATACATTAAAATATATATGACAAACTAAATTGTAGAATCCGATTGATATATGTAAGGTAGGCATGGGCTGTTAACTAATTTTACAAATATTTAGATGAATTTGTTAGGTAGGCATGAGCTATTGACTAATTTTACAAGTACTTAGATGAATTTGTTAGGTTTTGTTGCTTGTTTTCTATCTGCTGCTTTCCAAAACAAAAACATAAATAAAGAGACATTGTGAACCTTGATTTGTACTAAAATAAAACAAAAAAAAAAACAATGGAAGGGAGTTGAATGGGAAGCCGTAGAACCAAAGAGTAAACACAACAACAACCTATTGTTTTTGACACCGGTGATCGATAACTATTCCATAAAAGTTTCTCCGTTTTCATCCAAATTTGAGTATGTTATTTCATTCATTTAACTCATCAATTAAACATAATTTTCCAGATTTTTAACAACCCCAATTTCTCTCTAAAATACTCGATTTCTCAATTTACAGAAATCTTTATTTTGCACCGTTCTTCTTCACCGTAAGTCCGATTTGAGTGAAACCAACGCCAAAACGATTGTGTGAAAAGTGGCTATATTATCCACTAATTGAGATTCTGATTTATGGTAATTTTCCTTGACCGAATTTCGAATTTAGTTTTTAGAGTATCTTCTCATAATTTATTTTTAACGTTTACCCATAAACTATCGAGTTAGATCGATTGAAGGACAAAGAGTCAATGAACAAAGGTTGTTTGCTCGTGGAATCGTATTCGTGTGTGAAAGCTTCAAAATAAATTGATTAATCAGGGTTCATCCGTATTTCCCAACAATTAATCCGGAGCTTGCTACGTACGGCAGTAGCCCTTTGAGAGATAAATTGATTAATTTGAAATATGAGAATTGTGAGATTAAAATGTGAAATAGAAATTTTTATAAGGTGTTGATTGATTTAATTTTCGATACTTGTGTGGTAGTTGATATTTGTTATTATTGTGATGTTGGATGTTGAATGAAATTTTGTGTACATGTTTGCTTAGATGAAATTATGTGATGTGATAATAAAATATGAATGCATGGTTTGATATATGCTTATGTGATGATAATGATGATTTTTGATTGATGATAGTGATGTTATAAAATTGTGATGAATTTATACGATGATCATGATTATTTATGATTAATGATATTATAAAATTGTGATAAAAATATTGAAGTGCCTCATACTTGATGAGATAGTGATGATTCTTAAATATGGTGCTCTTAATGGAGTAGTCTAAGCTAACGGGGGGAGAAAATAAATATTGTGAATTGTGAAGTGAAGATTATTTTGTCATCATATAGGTAGGCCCTGACAAGCCTAGTGATTATGGGGAAGTACAACTGAATGAGCCTGATCGTGGCGGTCTGCTGTCGAGCCTTAAGGTAAGATTGTTAGACCTTGGAGGTATTCGGGTGGGGAATTCCTAGGTGACTTGGAGGTCGCACTCCAAATGTCGGGAGCTACTATGCAACACACGTTTACCTTGACTGTCGCGTATATGTGTCTCGGGTTGAGTTGAGGGGATCTATGAGGACAGGGCCAATTTGAATTGTCCGTCCACCGAGATGATGGCATAGTATCATGGCCTCCTAACCAAGTACTTCAGAGTTAGAATGGTACCATATTGTGAAGTAGAGTCTAAGCTCATGCATAGCATTGCATTTCCTTGTGATTGTTTTGTTATGATTGATGTGTTTCAAAGGTAATAATAATTAGATAATTTGATGCATATTATAATGAGATGATTATTTTACTTAAGTGACTTTGATGTTATAGTATGATACTATTTAACTAAATATTTTGATATATCGTAAAGTGATTATGATACGGTTCTATTATGATTGTTTGCATGTTCTTTTTACTCATATTATACTATTAACATGATTTCAAAACTCACCTCCTTCGTTGTTTGTGTTTGACTGACTGGGTCTTGTGTTTGCAAAATCGCAGTCATTACATGTTAATGAGTCTTGAAGTTCAAGTTTGGGAGGAACCCCGCTCTGATAGGTGATACCGGGAATAAGGGTTTTAATTTGTATTTTACGTATTTAATTTGAATCAAATTTTTGTATGAAACCTTAGAAGCACTAGTAAGTTTTAAGAATTAAATCAAGTAATTATACTTAAATCAAGTTTATTGAGATTAAATTGTTTTATTTGAGTAATAAAATTTAAATTGGTGCATGTGTACTTTGAGAAACGTGATATCCTAAATTAGTTACAACAGATTTTATTTTATTTTTTCAAAAGGAATTAAAATAAAACAGAGAAATAAATAAGGTAACACCTTTAGATAAATAATTAAGTCATTATAATTTACAAGCAGCGGAAAAAGTTCTCGAAATATAAATTCAAAATATTTACATAACAAAGGTGGTACAGTCTTCCAGTTTAAAAATAAAAGCAACCCAAAAGAAAGACATATGTTCCCTCTGTATCAACCTAGTCTGATCATTTTACAAAACAACTAAACACCCTGAATGATCTCCACGCGTCCCGTGAGATCCTCCTAACGTAGCTCCAATCAAGCATCCCCATCTACATTCCCATCCGTAGGGTACGAACCGGTAGGATCATCCTGGCTCTCATCTTAGGGCAAAGCCCAGATTTCCACAATAGTTGTAAAGGGTCACCAACCGAAATTAACAGTTAACACATAACATTTAAGTTTTTAAATGAACAAAATACCTTTTCAACTTAGCATGCACCTTAAAAGGATTTTCCATATGCTAAAAGTTCATACAATGCTTGCCAAATGTAAATGAAATCAAATAGAGTTCTCAATCCATCAAGTAATACACAACTGAACAAAACATTGATAAATTAATTGAGCAATCGATTATCTAACTCAAAATAAGAATTTCCACTAAGCCAATCGATTGGGAAATCGATTAAATGGATAATTGAGCCCCTGTATTAAAGCCAATCGATTTCCAAATCGATTTCCTGAAAGTTTTTAGTGAAGTTTGAACTCTGGGCTTAATTCAATCGATTGGGCAATTGATTGGGCAATCGATTGACAGCATAGCTGAGCCACTAACTTAATGCCAATCAACTTCCAAATCAATTTCCTGAAGGTTTTTAGTGAAGTTTGAACTCTGGGCTTAATTCAATCGACAATTGATTGGGCAATCGATTGACAGCATAGCTGAGCCACTGACTTAATGCTAATCGATTGGAAAATCGATTTCCCTGCATATTCTTCCAAAAATACATAAACTAACTCAATCACATTCATACACAAATCCACATCTTAACACTTAGCATTTTCAACACAATCACCACGTCAACTTGAGTTTCGAAATTGTTTTACAATCTAACATACTATCACACAATTCCAAAACATAACTCTTAGTGCAATCAACACAATCACAATTTGAATCAAACACACTTACACATAGTTTCACAACAAAACACGTAGCAAAATCAACACCATCATAATTTGGATCAACCACGACTCGTGTGCCTAGCACCCTAATGCAATGTGTGTATGCCAAAATGCATGGACTCGGAATTCCAAACTAAAACCCTCCTCGAAGGGCCGTAAATCATAATTGCACCGCCTATCGCAGACCAAAGTACCAATTACCGAGGTGCTACCTATCACGGGTCAGCACGATTTACTAAAAAGCGTAAATCGTAAACGTACTGCCTATCACAGGCCCGTATCGTTTACCAAGGTGCCACCTATCACGGGTCTGCACGATTTACTAAAAAGAACGTAAATTGTAAATGTACCGCCTATCACAGGCCAAAGTACTCTTTACCAAGGTGCCACCTATCACGGGTCTGCACAATTTACAAAAAACCGTAAATCGTAAATGTACCGCCTATCACGGGCCAAAGTACTATTTACCAAGGTGCCACCTATCACGAGTCTGCACAATTTACAAAAACGTAAATCATAAATGTACCGCCTATCACATGCCAAAGTACTATTTATCTAGGTGCCACCTATCACGGGTCTGCACGATTTACAAAAAGCATGAAAATGCATGAGCGTATACTGATTCCATTCACAACAATCGTTAAGCAAATACAGTTATTAAAAGATTCCCCATTTTTAACACTCATTTGACTTAAACGATTTTCACGCCAAACATTAAGCAAACAGACATATTAAGAGATTCCCCATTCTTAATATACTTTTGACTTAAACGATTTCCAGAACAAAACATTCAGTAAACAAGTCATTAAGAGATTCCCCGTTCTTAATACTCATTTCACTGAAACCATATTCAAAAAAAACAAACATTAAGTAACCAATACATTAAGAGATTCCCCATTCTTAATGCTCAGTTAACTTAAACGATTTTCAAACAACATTAAGTAACTAAGACATTGAGAGATTCCTCATTCTTAACGCCCAGTTAACTTAAACGATTTTCAAAACAACATTAAGTAAACGAGACATTAAGAGATTCCCCATTCTTAATTCTCATTTAACTTAAACGATTTTCACAAACCCACATTAAGTAAACGAGACATTAAGAGATTCCCCATTCTTAATACTCGTTTAACTTAATGGTTTTCAAATTCCACACAGAACAAACTCAAACATACTTTCACATTCAGTCTATAATTCACACCAAATCATTTTTCTACACAAACCACATAAAACACATCTCAAATTTCATCAGTATCAATTAAGAACACGTCAAAATCAACGAACACAAATCAACACAATCCACCCCTCAAACACACAAGTTTCATTTACTCAAAATCATACATAAAAGAGTTTAAATTCATTCACCACGAAACATTCATCAATATAACCAAAACCTAACTCTAAGATTTTACCCATAAAGCCTCAGAAACATTTTCCCAAATCAATATTCTAACCCTAACAAAATTCTTTTCCACACATCCACAAGTAAGTCCCTAAATGCAAACTAAAAGTTTGGAAGGAGCTCTTACCTTCACGTTAGCTTTAACGTGCGATTACGGCACCGTGAGTAAATTCAGTAAATTTTCCGCTCGCTACACCGCTTCCATAGTTGGTTCCCTAGCACCGTAGCATGGTAGTGAGCAACTTTCCCTTCTATCTCTTTGCGAAACGAAGCTTAGATCTAGGTGAAACGGGGAGGTTTGTGTTTGACGGTTTTTGAAATCTCTAACTCCGTTTTCGAATCCGAGAAGGAGGAAGGAGTTGGGAACTTGATCTTTCTCACCCACTAGCCTTGAGTTTCAATTTTCGAACTCAAAGGAAGCAAGAAAAACGAAAATGGAGGAAGGGGGAATGGCTCACGCAAGGCAGAGGAAGAGGAAGAAGTTTTTGGTTTTTCTTTCCTTTCTCTTTCTTTTTTTTCTTTCTCTTTCCTTTTCTTTTTCTTCTCTTTCTCTTTCCTTTTCTTTTCCCTCCAAACAAATATCTATATATATAATTTAATTACTTTTAACAAATATCTCATAATATCTAGATATTTGTTAAATTACCATTTCACTCATAACGCATTAAATTCTTCGTAAAAGATTCATCGTAGTTAATTTAGTTTATTCATCGACGAGTAATTTTAATCGAGCGTCCAAATATCTTTCTGGTCATTTAAACTCCCAAAATATTAATATCTTGGCTAAAAAGCCCCTGAGTTCAATACCCAAAATACACTAAAATACATAAAGTGTAATTTAAAATTATGGGTCTTACATTACTACCCCCCTAAAATTAGTTTCGTCCTCGAAACTTAAAGTACGAGTAACAATCCATACTTGGTTTGTACCCGAATTCATCATATCAGTCACAACTTATTTCACCCGGCTTCTCGAAGAAAGTGTTGTCTACCCCTTTTCATAAGGTGCTTAATAACTCTGCACCCATTTATAGTCGGTAAGGCTCGTCCGTTCCATTCAACATGGTTTTGTCTGCTATTGACAAGAGATTAAGGATGATCAGTCCCTCAATTTGTCAATAAATAACCAACAACCATGATAGTGGCTTAGACTATCTTAACCGAACTGTAATAGCGCTCCTTGCAACTTACAACTGAGGTTATCTTAATATACAAGCAGTCAACAATCTTTTCAAAGTCCATTGAGTTTCCCTTATCTTCCCATAACTTTGATCCTGCCGACGAAGTAAACTATCACATACATATGTCACGTGGTCTCATTTGCATCCACTTGGTACGAAACATCCATTTGTTACCAAACTGAAACACTTAGTCTATCAATCAATAATTAGTATTACCTCAATTAAATTAATAGTTTCAAACATATAGTTAGTCAATAAAAAAAATTATTTCTAACTATCCACTATAACAAAAGAGCTACAAATCAAAGTCAGAACCACAAGTGAGAAATTCAATCAAAAGGTAATTAATTTAATCATGTCAACAATTCAAATTAACTCAAATCTGAACAAATATATAACACAACCAGAACGAGAAAGTAATTAAAGTTAACAATTATCTTCAAAAATAAGAGAATCCACAACATAACCAGAATAAGCAAGTATTTAACAATTAACAATCATATTTCAAAAAGCATGTATTGTAATGGAAAAAGAAATCGTACTTAACACAAGAATAACATATAAGTGTTCAAGTACTTAACCGGTAACACAGGTAAACACAATTGGCTTGAAAGTTGACAATTAACTAAGCTTATTAAAAGTAAACATAATTGGCTCAAGGTTGACAATTAACTAAGACAACTTACACATAATCCACCCGGTCTGATTAGACATACATGCTCTGATGTCACTAATGTAACACCCTAAACCCCAAAATAATATATATAATAATTTATATTATATTTCTATAAAATTTGTAGTAGATAAATAAAAATATATTTACAAGAAAATAAAATATTTTATTTTTTACTTAGGATATCATGTTTCTCATAAATCAAAAGGGACACTTTAAACTTATTTTCTCCATTAAAATAGTGTAGTCTCAATAAGCTTGATTCAAGTATTATTAATAGATTTAATTTAAAAACTTACTAGTACTTCTAAGATTTTCATACTAAAATTTGTTTTTAATCAAATTAGTAAAATATAAATTAAACCCTTATTCCTGGTATCACCTATCGGAGCGTGGTTCCTCCCAAACTTGAACTTCAAGATTTATTAACATATAACAACTGTAATTTCGCAAACGCATGGCCAAACCAATCAAACACAAACAACAAATGAGGTGAGTTTCAAAATCATGATGATAGTATAATACAAGTAAGAATAACACACAAACAATCATAATAAAACCGTATCATTACACAGATATTCCATTAAGAAAATATCACATTAAAAAGTCAAAATCACTCAAGGAAAATCAATAAATTTTACTATAACATCAAATTGTCTAAGAGAAATTATCACAACACACAATACATATTAATCACAACAAAACAATCACAAAAAAATGCAATGTTTTGCATGAGCTTAGACTCTACTTCACAATGTGGTACCATTCTAACTCTGAAGTATTTGGTTATATGATGACAAAATAATCTTCACTTCACAAATTTTCAATATTTATTTTCTCCCCTCGTTGACTTATGATACTTCATTAAGACCGTCATTTCAAACACAAATTAGAATCACAATTATTTCCCCAACTATGGTGTTACTTCAATATTCTCATCACAAATTCACAACATCACTATCAATAATCATATCTCATCACATAAACTCATAACAAATTTATAGCATCACTATCATCAGTCATACATCATCACATAAACTTATCACATCATTATTATTAATTTACACATCATCATAATCACATAAACTTATCAAAATGAATTCACTTTTTATTATCACATAAACACTTCTAATCAAATATATACATAAAATTCATTTGACATCCAATATCACAATAATATCAAATATCACACATTTAATAAAAATAAATTAAACATCACAATAATATCAAATATCACACATTTAACGAAGTTAAATCAAAAATATTTCTATTTCATATTTTACTCTCACAATTCCCATATTTTTACATTAATAAAATTATCACTCAAAGGGCTACTGCCGAACGAAACGAGCCCCAAATGAATCGTTAGGAAATACGGTTTTCCCGTTCATCTCATATTATATTATACTTATGAATTCAAACACTCTCTCACCCCTTACCTTATTTTGATGCTTTCAAACACGAGTACGACTCCACGAGTAAAAAATATTTGTTTTTTGATTTTTGTCCTTCAATCGATCTAACTCGACATAAATATGACTAAATGTCAAAAATAAATTATAAGAAAATACTCTAAAAACTAAATTTCGAAATTCGGTCAAGAAAAATACCATAAATCAGAAAATCAATCAGTGGATAATATAGCCATTTTTCACACAATTGTTTTGGCATTGGTTTCACTCAAATCGGACTTACGGTGAAGAAGAACGGTGCAAGATAACAAATTCTGAAAACAGAGAAATCGGATATTTTAGAGAGAAATTTGGGTTGTTAAAAATCTAGAAAATTATGTTTAATTGAATAGCTAAATGATTAAAACAACTTACTGAAATTTAGATGAAAATGAAGTAACTTTTCTGGGTTAGTCAATGAACAATATCAATTTTCTTCTTTTTCTCTCAATGTGCAGCTGCCTTATTTTGTGTACAGATTACTCTCTCTTTCTCATGCCATTCATTCTTGTTATTTTCAATTAATATTTTTTTTATTATTTAATTAGATTTTACTCTTAAATATGTGTATAACCCATAAAACAAATTTTACTTCTTTCTTCTATTTATTTTTATTTTTTAAATAACACAAACAATTATTAAAACTATTCTTTTTAACACTTTTTTTTTCAAACATAATTTAATTACCAACATATTACTTATATTTCAAAAAAAATATTTTATAAAATGAAGTAATTAAAGTAATTAATCTTTTAAAATACATTAATAATCAAAACCCTCATATTCAAAATAATACTTTTTTTTTTCAAATACTCAAATTAAAATATTACCATCATTAGAGAATAGTCGAAATTATAAAATAAATAAATATTACACCAACAATTTATATTAATTACTTAATCATAATAAATATATGTAAAATCACAATATCATAACAAGTATATAAAAATAAATGAAATCAAACACAATATCATTTCTTTATTAAGATATTATTTATAAAAAATAACTAAAAATAAAAATAGTTTTAAATAATTGAAATATAACTACGTGCATACTTAACATCAGTCAAGCGCACATAAAATTATTACATTAATTAGGTACACGTATATACACGTAAAAATCGCATAAAATCTTTTTCTTTAAAATATATATTACACTAAAATACAATTATTTTTTAAAAATATATTAGCACATCATAGAAATCACCTATATAATAAAAATTAGTCAGAAAATTAATCATCATATATTCTAAAATAATTTTGAATATTAAATTAATTATTTAAAATCATACTGACTAATAAAATAGTTTATTATAAAATTTAGGGTGTTACAAATCTCTTTTTGTTAAAGAATTTCGTCCTCGAAATTTGTATTGAGTGAACTAATATCTAACTTACCACCCTCAAGATTTAAACTTAGTCTATAAATATATTTAAAACATTCAATCTCCAATCAAGCACATCATGTAAATATTCATTTGTAGGGATTTAAATATTTAATTTGGTGAGACATAGTAATATGAGTGACCACCTAAAAAATATTCATTTGTAGGGATTTAAATATTTAGTTTGGTTTGACTTTTGTGAGAAAAAAAATCAATCTATTTATGATATTTGCAATCTATTATTACAAATCTGAGAAAATTTTCTGAAAAATCTAAATAAATTGTTTGTTTTGCAAACACTATACATTTTTTATACCATAAAAGTAATTATTTAAATTACAACGAAATCAATAAAATATAATGATTAAAAAATATATAAGTATATTATATATTTTTAAGATAATATTACTAATATAATGTGAAATAAAATAAATATAATGATTTAATTTAAGTCTTGAGAGATTGATTTTGATTGAAGTAAAACTGACTGAATTGCTAAATATTGAATTTAATTTATTCAATGTGTTGACACAAACATAAACATAGAAAAAAATTAAACCAAATTAATTGATTTAAATTTGATCATTTAATTCATCCGGTCATTGATTTAGTTTCTATAACACTTTGGTTGATCTAGCTACCTTAAAACAATATGCCATAATTATAAAATGAATAAATACAATCTTTTTCGAGTTAAATGAGTTATTGAAGAGATTTTGTTCCATAACTGATTCTATTTGGTCAATATCATGCATGTATTTTATATTATACTCTTTCCCTTAGAGATAATATTTTCAACAACTTCCATATGTATACGTTTCATGTAACTATTTATTTAACCCCTACACCACTACTAGTTCCCTTCAGAAATCATTGTAGCAACTCTCAATCCCAATTCTTCTAAGGGCAATATTTTTTTATTTTTTTTAAATTTAAAATTCTTCTAACAACGGTTTCACTCTCGTGTCAAATATGCAATTACTAATCACTTTAGTTTTAGTTCTTGGTTTTGTTTCACCTTCTCTGTGTATAAGGTCGAATGTAGTTGAAGTAAATAATAATAATAATACATATAATGTGATGCAATTTGGTGCTCACGGAGATGGCAAATCTGACGATTCACAAGTAAATATGTTTTTAATTAATTTTCGTTTGTACTTTCAATTTTAATATATATATATATATATATATATATATATATATATATATATATATATATATATATATATACTTCATGAGAAACATTAAGCTTTAGTTTTGATGTTATGAATTGATTGTAGGCATTTTTAACCGCATGGAAGAGTGTGTGTGGAGCAGGGGATGCAACACTAGTTATACCACCAAACGTAACATTCTTAGTGAACAATTTAATATTGGAAGATCCTTGCAAGGCCACAAGCATTACCATTCAGGTATAAATAGGATTACGTGGTTAAAATTTAACTTTTTATTTATAAAACTTATTTCATTTTATATATATACTACCAAAATTTTGTTATTAACAATGCACATATTTTAGAAGCAACATTAATATTCTTTATTAAATCATCATATAAAATGAAATTAAATAAAAAGTAATTATATTTTCCTTATTGATTTAATTTGAATAGGTTAAAATATGTTTTAATTTAGTACGTAAATGAATGAAATATTATAGTCTATACAAAAAAGAAGTCACAGGATCGTCCTTATGCATGTCATATTGTTAAAACCATTAGATTAAAATAATTAATTAAATTATATCATTTTTTAAAAGATATTATATATCATTAAAAATGATTTTACATATTCTTCTCAAAATTTTAAATAATGATTGGTGAGTGATAGTTAAGAATGTAGTTATATGAATTGTTAATTAGATTAAAAAATTCATCATCACTAAATATTCTCCATTTTTTCAGAATATTTAAAGATATTTACTAACATGTAGTTAAAATATCCATTATATATGGGTAATGATTGTTTGCAATTCCTAAATGGTATACATTTTTATTCATTTATTTTGCACTATCTCAATTTGCAGCTTGAAGGTAACATAATTGCACCTTCCAAGGAAGATTTTCATGATAAGGAATATTGGATTAGGATCCAATATATAAACCGTCTTACAATTGATGGTCGTGGCAGTGGAATTATCGACGGCTATGGTTCTACTTGGTGGGAATGCAAAGAGTGCCCTCGACCTAGAGTATGATTATTCTACACTTAGCATTGACATTTCTTTTTTACCAAATCATTATTGTTTACATATATATTATTATTTGATTACTTTTAAAGTATATAGTACTAAGCTAACAATTCACACATATTTCATTTTAGAAAATATGTATAATTTCATCTAGAGGACTAAAAATTCAATAACATTGTACTAAGGTCCAAAAGATTTGTATCAAATTATTTTATAAAAAAAGTATTTGTAAAATATTTAGCTTGTAAAAATTACAATTTATTTCCAGTTATAAAATCAATCAGAATCAGAATCAGAAAAGAAAAAGTTTATGAAATTTAATTAAAATAAAAACTACTTTGAGTTGTTTATGAAAAATAATATTAACTACAATTGTTATGTATAGATACTAAAAATATTAAGGAATTTTTTTAATTATTAATTGAAAACAAAATAATAAAGTTATTTTTATACTATGTAAAATAAGGCCCTAAAAGTTAATATTTTCTCTAGTCTAAAATGTATGTAGGATAAAAAATAAATATATTAATTTAATTCAAATTTTAATTTATAATCTCAAATAATCGAGTTCGAAAATATAGATTTAAATAATTTTTCATTTTGATGATTTTACAGGCCATAAGTATCCATTCATGCAACGATCTTAATGTCACTAACCTCAGGCTGACTAATAGTCCAGGAGGTCATGTATCCATAAATGGTTGCAAGAATGCAACATTCTCTCATTTATTAGTTGATGCTCCTGGTAAAAGTCCCAACACTGATGGCTTTGACATTTCTGCTTCTCAAAATATTACCATAGAAGATTCTATCATTAGCACAGGTAATATTCAAACTTCATTTTTATTTTATTATTACAATGTTTTAATATATGTGTGTGCAATTTTCATATGAGTTGTCCTTTGTTATAATAATATAATAGGTGATGATTGTATTGCTGTCAATGGTGGTTCTTCATACATCAATGCTACTCGTCTTTTCTGTGGACCAGGTCATGGAATAAGGTTATTTTCTGTAAACTAAGTTAAATTGTAGTTTTAACGAATTTGTCGAACTAATCAAGTGGTGAATAAACACCAATTAATTAAGAACAAATTGATTGAGAGAATTCGAACTCATATTATGAAAATTAAGAGTTGAAACTTAGAGAGTCATCACACACTTAGCAAATGAAAAGTGAAAACTAATTATCACACTTTATTATTGTGATTGTTTTGTTGGTCAATTCACACTTATTATTTCTCTAATAAAAAATTTGTGAATTAATTCAGCATTGGGAGCCTTGGTAAAGGTCATTCTTATGAGACAGTTGAAGAGGTTCATGTATTTAATTGTACCTTCAATGAAACTACAAACGGAGCAAGAATCAAGACATTTCCGGTGAGTGAAAAGTTATTATTCTATATTTGTATATTAACTAGTTAATTATGCACCTTATTTCTCCACTTTTTCTAATTTAAATCATATAATTTCGTCAATAGATGCTAGTAATACATAGGATTTTATTTACATACATTAACAAATATTGAATCATAGATATAAAGTAGTAAGAAAACAGAAAATGAAATATTCGTAAAAAAAATAAATTTGACCTGGCTTTAAAACTCATGCAAAATAATTCCAAAATCTACTCCATTTGTTCTATTTTATGTGTCGTTTTTTAAATTTGTTTTATTCTATTTATTTTATGAAAATTAAAAGACTATTTTTTTTTCAAATAATTTGTAGGGTGGATCAGGTTATGCAAGGAAGATAAGTTTTGAGAAAATTAATCTTATAAATGTTACCAATCCAATAATTATAGACCAAAACTATGGTATTAAAGTTAAAGAAGCAACGGTACACATTTGACTCTCTCTCTCATTTCAACTATATGCATTTTAATATTTACTTATAATTACATCTAATTAAATATATTTATGTTTTGAATTTTGTGGAAATTATTATAGGAATCAGCTGTAGTAGTGAGTGACGTAACATATCGTGAATTTAACGGAACGGCATTTCGTGACATTGCTATTAAGCTAAATTGTAGTTCGTTGGGTTGTTCTAATATTGTGTTGGATCAAATTAACATTGTCTCTTCTCAAGTTGGAAAGAGTGTTCGTGCGATTTGCCAAAATCTTCATGGAACAATTAATTCCACTATTCCAAAGGTCTCATGCTAAAAATATTGATTGAATGTTACGAATGTATATTTGATTGAATGTTACGAATGTATATTTGATTGAATGCGATAATATGTTACGAATGTTTAAACATTCGCCTATATAAATGTTTTTAGTTTTATTTTCTGATCCTTTGAGTTATTCAATTTTTAATTATTACTGAATATCTACGTTTTTAAATGTTTATATCTATGTTATTTTTATGAAAATTAATGATTTCATGAAGCAATAATACGAGGAAATCTAACACGCTTACAATTGTTTTAAAATTAAAATATCTAATGAAGGAAAAAGATAAATGATAATTTTAATAATTGACAACTTACAAGATAATCCACGTTGAAATAAGCTTTGCGAAAAATGTGTTGGATCGAAATATTCCAATTATTAGATCTGAGAAGATTAATGATCTAATTGAAAAGGAAAGATTTTTTTGTGTAAAAGAATATCTGAAAAATCGGTTTGAAAATTGAACTGGTAAGACATAAAGATCATATTTTAATTTATGAAGAACACACAAACAATCATAATAAACCTATCATAATCACATTACGATATATCAATTTATTTAAGCAAATAGTATCATATTTTAACATCAAAGTCACTCAAGTAAAATAATTATCTTATTATAATATGCATCAATTCATCTAAGAGAAATTATTATTACTTCCGAATAGGGGTGAGAATAGGCCAGGCCAGACCAGGCTTTGAAAGGCCTGAGCCTGGCCTACGATTTATTTTTTCGGCCTAAGCCTGACCTACGGCTTATCATAGGCTTTTTTTTCGGCCTAAGTCTGGCCTTTGTAATAGTTTGTCATGGCCTAAAAGCCTTTTTAAAAGACTTTTTAAACGAAGTCATTATTACTTCTTAAACAAATTAGGAACAACTACTAAGTGATTGACTAATTGAACTGTTACCGAATATAAAACGACTACCAAATATAGAACTGCTATTGAATATGGAACGACTACTGAATATGGAATGATTAGTAAGTGATTGCCTAATTGATAGAATTTAAAATAGAAAATAATATTATTAATATAATAATAAAAAATAATATTAATAAATAATAAATATATATAGGCCGATTTGTTAGGCCTAACAGGCTTTTTTATAAGCCTGAGCCTGACCTATTTAAATAAATAGGTTTTAAAAACAGTATGAGCCTAGCCTTTTTATTAAATAGGTCAGGCTAGGCCAGGCCATAAGTAGGCCAGACCATAGGCCCCTATGGACGGCCTAGCCTATTCCCATCCCTACTTCCGAAACACATCAATAACAACAAAATAATCACAAGAAAATGCAGTGCTATGCATTAGTTTAAACTCTATTTCACCTAAACTTATCAAAAATTTATAATATCACTATCATCAATCATACATCATCATCACCACATAAGCTTATCATAAATTTATAACATCACATAAAATGGTCATCATAATATTAAATATCACACATTCAACGAAATTAAATCAGACACCTTATAAATATTTCTATTCCACATGTTACCCTCACAAATTCCATATTTGTATAATAATTAATTTATTACTAAATGGACTACTTCCGTATGTAGCAAGTCTCATATGAATCTTTGGAAAATATGATTTTTTGGGTTCATCTAATAATATATTATAGTCATAAATTCAAATGTTATCTCACCCCTTACCTTATTTTGACTATTTCACATGTAAATATGAGTCCACAAGCAAAACATCTTTGTTCTTTGACTCATTTTCCTTTGAGCAATCTAACTTGACTGTTTATGGGTAAATGTCAAAAATAAATGTTATATTATAAAAAAAAAAAGTATAAATAAATATTAAAAAACTAATTTTTAATATCAACAATCATTATTTTTAAAATAACTAACATTTGTGTTGTTTTTGTTTGTGTTTCATGGCATGAAATAAGGTCATAAAAATTGTAAAAAGGAATTTCATATATATATATATATATATGTTGGGGTTGATTGCAAGTCCCACATCGCTTAGTGTGGGAGAATAAGGAGAAGGCCAAGGCTATATATTGGGTTTTGGTCCGTTGTTTTCAAATGCACCAGCACCAGTCAGCATGTAGCACTTTAAGCTTGTATCTGACTTAGTTTAAATATTTGCTTTGTAAGAGTGTGGTTGTACTGGGGTGTTGGGTGTGGGTGAGAGAAGTCTATGTGTTGTAACAATTTTCACATAGTGTTAATTCTCTGAGAGAAGTCTATGTATTGTAACAATTTTCACATAGTGTTAATTCTCTAGTTGCCGGTTTAGGCAGCGGCCGTGGTTTTTTCTCCGGTTTTGGAGTTTCCACGTTATATTCTTGTGTTGTGATTGTGTCTTGATTCTTTTGAACTTATGCTGCTGTTTTTTCCAACAACTGGTATCAGAGCCAGGTTCGGAGGTTCGGTGGGATAATTTTTCTTAGTATGCTCTGTGGTTGCAGCTTTGTCTGATCTTCCACATCAGAAAAGAATTATCCTTGGTATTGTTAAGGGGAAAGGTGATACTGTGAAAGTGTTGTTTAGGGGGAGGTTCTGGCTAAGGAAAGACTTGGTATTTAAGCGTGTCCGTTGTGACCCACCTCTCTTTCCTGGGAACTTACCTGGTGCACAGTTTACAGTCTGCGTGCAGCTGCTATGTCTTATTCAAGCGTTATGAAGTTTGATGGAAGAATCAACTTTGGCTTGTGGAAAGTACAAGTCAAGGATGTGCTTATACAATCAGGATTACACAAGGCATGTGAAGAGAAACTGTTCAGGTGGAGCAGTATCTGAAGAAGACTCTGAGACAAGTGCTGGCAAGGGCTCCCGTTTGTCCTTATGGTATTTCCGCTATACCATGAAAAAGGACAAGTTATTGCTAGCGGATTCAAAATAGCACACGGGCATTGGTTGACATTGATGCAAGGTGTGTGGTGATGTGTCGATGGCTGAAGAACTTCCTGGAAGCCAACATGGGAGTTGCACCATAAATTTCAGCAAGGTTTCGACATGAGAAAATTCTTGGAATGGTTTAGTTCCAAGTGGAGAAAATTCTTGGAATGGTTTAGTTCCAAGTGGAGAAAATTCTTGGGATGGTTTAGTTCCAAGTGGAGAAAATTCTTGGAATGGTTTAGTTCCAAGTGGAGAAAATTCTTGGGATGGTTTAGTTCCAAGTGAAGTGTACTTTTTATGGTGGAGTATGATTGTCGGTAAGACAATGAAAGCGGAAGTTGTAACTCTTACAATCAAGGTGGAGATTGTTGGGGTTGATTGCAAGTCCCACATCGCTTAGTGTGGGAGAATAAGGAGAAGGCCAAGGCTATATATTGGGTTTTGGTCCGTTGTTTTCAAATGCACCAGCACCAGTCAGCATGTAGCACTTTAAGCTTGTATCTGACTTAGTTTAAATATTTGCTTTGTAAGAGTGTGGTTGTACTGGGGTATTGGGTGTGGGCGAGAGAAGTCTATGTGTTGTAACAATTTTCACATAGTGTTAATTCTCTGAGAGAAGTCTATGTGTTGTAACAATTTTCACATAGTGTTAATTCTCTGGTTGCCGGTTTAGGCAGCGGCCGTGGTTTTTTCTCCGGTTTTGGAGTTTCCACGTTATATTCTTGTGTTGTGATTGTGTCTTGATTCTTTTGAACATATGTTGCTGTTTTTCCCAACAATATATATATATATATATATATTATTTAATATATTATGTTATTCTAGCCGTCAAAGTTTGTAAAAAGGTCTTCTTTTTTAAATGTTTTTTAGTGTTGATCAAGACTTTTAAATCTTATATTGTATACGTAATCACATGTATCATTAATGTCATGTAAATGTATTGTATGAATCAATCGATGTTAGAATCTTTTGTAGAAATAGAGCTCCTGATATTGTTTCAGATATTAACGTACACAATTACACTTTTATTAAGACTACAAATGGAGCAAGAATTAAAAAACTTCTGATGAATATAGTTAATAGGATTAAATATATTTGTAATTAAAAAGGATTCATTTTTCATTTTGTTTGTAGGGTGGATTATCGAACATCATCAATAGACTATCTTTACAATATGTATTTCACTCTATACTATTTTAAGGGTGGCTTAATTATAAATCAGCAATATACTATTTTTACAATATGTATTTCATTCTATATTATTCTTCTAATTATATTTTGTCATTTCAACGTTGTATTTTTCTAATAGCTTGTTTTATATACTTCATTTGTAATAAAATATTAACAACAAAGTGCACTATATACACTTTTTTGTTTATATTTTAGTATAGTGAGAGTATACAATAATATAATAATTAATATCATAGTTATATATGTGTTTGAATTTTGTGCAAATTATTAGCTTTAAAATGTGCAAGTGAGCTATGTGACATATCGAGAATTTGTTGGAACTTCTACGATGCTGTTGTTAGCTTTGATTGTAGCTCCTATGGTTCTATGAACATTCTTTTAGATCAAATTAACCTTGTCTTTACCCAACCAAAAAGCAAAACTTATGGTCTTTTAAAAAATGGACATGGAATTGTTAGAAATACTATTCTAGTGTCCCTTACTTATTATAGAATTAATGTGTTATCCTTAGTAGCCTCCATATGTGAGAGAAATAAAATAAAAAAAGTTTAAAAAATATAACTTTTTTTGGTACAACAAATAATGTAATGTTAATCAAATTGCAATAAGATATAATAAAAAGTTATTTTTTCAATTTGTTATTATTTAGAGACTATTTAAATTTTTACTTTTCTATTAAAATTTATTAATTATGCAATTTTACTGTATTTATTTTGCATATTTTATTTACTAATATTAAAAACTAGAAAAATGCATGTAAAATGAAAGTATCGATAATCTAATATATCATCTTATTAATTCATTAGAAAAAAATAATTATTACATTGATATT